>LPNX010350012.1:59345-104938 GCA_001517045.1 Pseudotsuga menziesii | reverse complement strand
GTCACATAGTTCATTAAATGCAAAAATTCACACATTAAATGACATCGGAATATTTTAAAAAAATATCACTATGAAGCCAACATAATATTCTACAATTTGTTTTCTTACTGGAAGTCAAAATTCACATGGCATATATGCGTTTTGAGGGCTTATATCTAGCACATGAGTAAAAAATCAGGTTTTCATCGCCAAATTTGGCCAAAAAGTGTTACCCATCTTCATGGAATCACCCTTTTCGACTACACTTTTGATCATGTCTTTCCTTTTCTATATTTTCCTTTCCTTTTGGTTCTATAGCTATGATTTTGGCTAATATCACCAATAAAATGGAATTTTCTCTTTATTTATCGTCAAGAACTCCAAGAGAATACCCCAGGGATGGAACATTTATTGATGAGCATATGTGAACATGAAACTAAGAAAACCCAAAAAGGTCTGAAAATGATTCATAATCACTAGAACTAAACTTGACCTCAGTTGAAGATTGAGTCATTTCCTTCCCCAGTCAACCTTTTCTGGTTGAATGAATGAGGAGGACGTGAGGTTTGGATATGGAAAACACCTCCATAGATTAGATACTAATACTGGTAAACTAATATATCTAGTCAATTGCTTATTTACATCATGTTATGTCTACTTAGATAGACAGATTGGAGAATCGATGCTATCTTCACTTCATTCAGGGAATGTAACACTAAGAATAGGAATGTGGTGGGTGGTCCTACCCATACCTAGATAGAAATAGGAGGCAGAAATATATTATTTATCTAAGGCCTTGTTTTAAGGAAGGCTATTGCTATATATACCATCCATATTGGAATGTATAAATGGAACAATTCTGTGTAATGGATATAAACCTAATCAAACATGGGGGTCCAATAACAACATGCATTGAATTAAATGATCAATGAATAAAGATAAAATCTTGTGATGCATAGGGAATACATACTCATAAGGTAGATAAATCTTCCCACACCTACAAAAGTGATTTATTTTATTCGACCATCTGAAGCCATTGGATCACCCTCAATCCTTTCATCGTACCATGGATGTTTATTGTGTGACTAAATTGAATGGAGTAGAGAGAACCAATTTTTTTATTGGACTTGATATAAAAAGACTTAAGCCCTCCTAAAGATGTTTTCCATGTAAATTTTAATAAACCCATGCTATTGGGAGGAAAAGTATAGTGTCAATAACATAAATTGAAGCTGAGAAAGGACAAGTATTTTGAATGGAAAATTCCTACTAATGGATGATGGAAAATCACAATGGCTTGATCCCCAAGCCCTCATCAATCCATATAAGATCTTAATCATTATATGAAAAACGAATCAACAATGTATATTGAAATGGTAACTATCCCAATTGCTAGTGGTCGCCAATTCGTACTCCCATACCCTTTAGATTAATCTATTTTTTCCTTCCATGCATTAAATAAATTCCCTGGTATCTATCTATGATCTAATTGGCACCTCGATTCCCTTGATTTTTGGCTATAGAAAGAGAGTTTACATGCCATAATTAGTATAACCTAGAAATGGAGTCCACTAACCATTACAAGTTGCAGGTAACTTGGTTGTAGGGAAAATTTGAAGGATCCATACTTATTTAGAAGTGTGTAAATCTAGGTGAATCTTACTAGTTCTTAAAATGTTAACTATAAAATATTTGCCGACTTTTTTCTAAAAATATTTCAATTTCTAAGGATTTTATATAGTTTATATAATAATCTGGTGATATTTAGAGTGAACAAATTTTACCCTATTAAAATTGGGCGAATTAGGGCTTCAAAAAATGCAATTTGGCGAATATTTTTTTGGAAAAAAACATAGAAAAATAGCTCATGGGATAAATTTTCCCCTAAAATTTTCCTTACTTGGTTGTCCCCTTAACATTTTTAGGAAAGAATCCCCCCATAAACAGGGGATAACCTGATAAAAAAAAGAGATATACCAGTCATGAGAAAAAATAATTGATCTCACTTGTTATCTTCGATCTGGAACTTCATTTAAAATATAAGCCACACATACAAAACCAGCAAATTGCACTTGGGGGTCACTTTGTTGTCCCTTAAACCACTAAAACATAGGTAAGGATTGCCCAAAAAATAGGTTGGCCAATATAAATAGATAGATAGAAAGAACAAGTGGTAGATATACCTTTCCATTAAAGCGTTAGGAAATAGTTCATATTCCTACTTCATATACCTTCAAATGGAAAATTTCTAATTGTGGGTAACTTTGTATCTGTAATAATATATGCAAGATTCACCTAGAACAAATATGTGGATATAAATTGACATAGACATATTTCTAACCTCTTTATTGCATCTATTTCACCTCAATATCCATCTTTAGAAGAAATACATACTTAATAAATGGATTATTAATTTAGTCAAGAAAAAATAAGGAGGTAGGGGGGATTGAAGATAAGGGAGTATGGGTGGGGTCTTTTCCTAATATATTGACTATCTTTAAGGAAATGTTGATGGAAGAGGCTTAATGGAATTTGGATAGCTTAATGGCATAAAGGAAAAGGCGGGCATAAGGGTAACTTGATTCTATCTCTCACCTCTTTATCCAATCTATTTCACCTCTTATCGATTGGAAAGTGGTGGGAATATTTGAAGTCTCTTCTTTTATAGTACAAACAAATAGGTAGTGATAAAAATATAAAATGGACTGACCATTTAAGAGTTTATAATACATTGATAAATTTTATCACTTTGAAAATACCATCAAAAGAGAGTTTGTATCCATGTTTCCTTGTCAGACTAAGGGGATAGTTGCAACATAAAGGATATTGGAGGTTTGGGTTGTAGTAACAAGGTTTTTCTCCCTTAGATACGAGTATAAGTTAAGTGACAAGTTTGTCTCCTTATTAGAAAAACTAGTTTCCATCCTTATGACTAGCTAGAAACAGAGTTATTATCTATCAACCAAGGAAATATAGTTAACAAAGTATACCAAATATCAAAAGTTATGGGTGTTACCGTTCAAACTAGCACCTCTTTGTAAATAAACGCTCTGTAGACCTAGTGCTAGTGATGGTAAGCTCAAAATAGAATTAGACCCAATGTCACCAAATTCTAACCTCTTAACACTTTAGGTAATTGCAAAACCTAGGGAGAGACCCTAATTAATGGAAGATACCTACAACCACCAACAATCCACAAAAACCTTCCAAAAAACCTTAAAAGTTATGATTAGTGCCTTATATGAATCAAACAATATCAAATCAAGACACAATAATCATGCAACAATGGATTTATTCACTTTATCACAAATTCCAAACAATATCATGCCTTTTGAGGAAAGTTCATGTCTCCCAAGGCAATGTTAAATATCTACGATGTAATTCTAGGGACAGTTTCGATTTGGTTATGGAAATGATGGAAATGATGCCATGGTCTCTTCAATAGATGGATCCTCCTTCTCCAATACTATCAAAGGGTTAAATACCTACCTTCAAAACCTATTTAAGATGATGCTGAACCAAAAGATGAAGCTCAAGTTACCTTAATGGATCCTCCTCCTTGTTTAGGTAGGGTGGATCTTTCAACAACGAAACCAAACCAACAATGGAATGGTTTTTCCAAACCCTAACAAAAAATATAGAAAAACCCCAAACGTTCACAAGAAATCAATATCTAAATCAACATATCCAAAATAGATGTGTTCCTCCTCTTTTATCTTCTTTTTGAGCCCAATACCATGGACAATGCCATAGGTCATCTAATACCACTCTTGTAAAAAAACACCTTTTTTCAGCTACGTGGCAAAAAAAACTCTTAGATATGGTGACTATAGCTTGTGGGAGCCTAATAGGATACTCAGTCATCCCTTTAGGAAAAATAAAGAAGAAGGGGACATCATAGTCCTCCCTTCCCATAGATTGCTTGTCCTCAAGCAATGAAACCACACCCTGTCTCTCCATCGAGGGAATCATACTGAACTAAAAATGATACCAATGTCCCAAACCACTTGGAGAGGGGTGAAGTATCTTATGCTTGGTACATAGTCTTGTAATACATAGGGATCCTCCTAGATACTGCCAATAAGTAAGACACCCTTATATGGTAGCAACTGAATCAACCCCTTAGGAAACTGCTCTACTAGGAACACAACCTCATGAGAGAAAAATATGGCTCTAACCTCTATGTTAGCTACTGTATTGTCTAATACCACAATCCTATGGTCCCAATCTAATCCCAAGAAGAGACCATGATGTCGACACTACACCACTCCAAACCCAACCATTTGGATTTCAAGGTGTGCCTGTACCCTCCTCTCTCGAAAGTTTAAGCTGAAATACCTATATGGGATATATAGAACCTGCTCGTAAATCGTGAAGTCACTGGGGTCCCACACTATGCTATAAGGTGTCAAAAATCCTTTACCCATATTGTCAATCTACCAAGTTCTAATACAAGCCTCCATCTGTCTGCCCCTGAAGAGCCAAGCAATCATGAACTACATAAACACCTCAAAAGATGACTCCTCCATGCATTCAATCCTAGGAATACCAAGAAAAATATAGAAAAAAAATATTGGTCAGCTCATATGTATTGATTCCACTATTAGGATTGATCCTACATACCGGAAAAGAATGCATACCATGACATAACATAAAGAGTCTCAACCTCTCTTACATCAACATACAAAAATATAATAGAATGATCACCATCACAACTTTTTCGATCATCTCTATAATTTGAAGAAATCCATCGCTCAGATAAATGCTTGGATCCCACCACCAAATATGAATTATATCAAATACAAATCCTATTGACCGTTGTCATTCCATGCTGATAATAATCAGAGTCTCATTGAGCTAAGTCGCTGAAGTGTAAACCTATGGTGTAAACCAAATACTAGGGATCGACTATGGGCTTGCTAATATGTTCAACCCTTTCCAAACAACATCAATAGATATTCTATCCCAATCACCATCTATGTGCTCAAGTAACCCTTGGATTCTAAGCACCTCCATGGGGAACAACTCCACCACATGTGGTGCCTCATACTTGTTAAAATTCCATATGCTAAGCTAGATTATCAACATTTAATTGCAATTTCATAACAAAAGAATATACACAGGATCCCTAAAAGAAACAGTATCACAAGAACAACACAAATTTATCCTAGGAAAACCCTAAAGGGAAAAACCCAACAAAAGCTTCCTCAACATAGATGCCCCAAAAAGATAAAAGGTATAACCAAAATACTGATCGTTCTCCTTCTCCAGCTACATATATTTCTCTCTTTCTCTCTCTAATGCGCTACACAAGTGAGTGTGAGTGTGTTCAAATGAGAAGCACCTCACCTCTATTTATATTGTTTTGTTCACTTAATATTTAATTCAGTTATGTAGGCTTGGGTAACCACAACTGGGGTACTAATGACCCGACTTATAACAAAGGGGACTTCCTCATGACTCTTATTAATTCTCCCAATTAGAAACATCGAGGTATAAAGAAATACAAGTGATTCTCTCAATAGGAACATCGGGGACCACAAAAAATACATATAGAATATTCTTCGAAGTTACAATAATTCAACACTCCCCTTCAATGAGAAGGATATTCTACAACATCATCAACAACAACAATAGGAGAGAGAGGACATCATCAACATCATCGGGGTGACACATCTATAAATCATTGAAATATTTTCAGCATCTTTAACATATATCCTTCATCTTCAATCTTCAGCAACAACAACACTTTGACCGCTCGATCGACAACATCATCATCAACACTTTGAAATTTCGATCAGCAACATCATCATTAGCACTTTGACCTTTCAATCATCAACATCATCATCAACACTTTGACCTTTCTATCAGCAACATCAGCAACATCACTTCGACCGTTCGATCAGTATCATCATTATCATCATACTCTGAACTTTTGATCAACATCATCATCATCATCATACTCTGATCTTGTGATCAGTACATCATCATCATCACACTCTAATATTTCCATCAGTAACATCATCATCATCACTCTTTGAATTTTCAATCAGTAACATCATCATCATCACACTCTGATCTTTCGATCAGTAACATCATCATCATCACACTTTGATATTTCGATCAGTAACATCATCATCACCACACTCTGATATTTTGATCAGTAACATCATCATCATCAGCAACAACCTGCAATCCACAACACGAAGACAAAATTCATCGGATCACTTTTGGACTGAGTCTAGGGATGATACAATCCTACCACATTCTTGACAGCCGAAGCCACCGAATACAATTACGGGATAATCACTCCCTATCACTTTAGGACCATGTCCAAGGATGATGCAATCCTACCACATTCATGGGTACTGAAATCTTTGGATACATTTTGAACAAAATTTCAGGGATGATGCAATCCTACCACATTCATGGGGACCGAAGCCTCCGAATACATTTTGAACAAAATTTCAGGGATGATGCAATCCCATCACATTCACGGGGACCGAAGCCTTCAGATACATTTTGAATAGAATTTTAGGGACGATGCAATCCCACCACATTCATGAGGACCGAATCCTCTGGATAAATTTTGAACAAAAGTTTAGGAATGATGCAATCCTAGCACATTCACGGGGACTGAAGCCTCTAGATATATTTTGAACATAAATTTAGGGATGATGCAATCCCACCACATTCATGGGGACTGAAGCCTTCAGGTACATTTTGAATAGAATTCTAGGGATGATGCAATCCCACCACATTCTCGAGGACCGAAGTCATCGAATCATTTCTAGACAAATGTCCTGGGATGATACAATCCCTCTTCATTCTCGAGGACCAAAGTCACCGGATCACTTTAGGACAAATGTCTAGGGATGATACAATCCCACTGCTACATCACTACTCCCCCTTTTGAGGAAGGTCTTTCTGAACAACACCAATCTTGTCACAAAAGTATTTGAACTTTACTCGATACAGAGGTTTTGTCAACACATAAACAACTTGTTCATCAGTACTCACATACTGGAGCTTTATGGCTCCCTTCTGCATCATATCTCGAATGTAGAAATACTGAAATTCTATGTGCTTCGATCTATCGTGGAACACTGGGTTCTCTATCATCTTTATACAACTTTGGTTATCACATAGAATCATAGTAGTACCCAAATCTAGGTTGAATAACCCTAACATCAGCTTTCGAAGCCATATGGATTCACAACTAGCAGAGAAAGCTGCTATATATTCTGCTTCGGCCGTGCTAAGAGCAACACTTGACTGTTTCCTACTAAACCATGTGTTAGCTCTCCAAGAAACTCTTCTAGGTTGCAGCTCAAATATTCCTGGTAACTTAATTATTTTCTCAATGATTCACTCAAATGGATCAAGTCAGATGACTAAATCAAACCTCACTCACTCAAGACATGCATAAACACAACTAGATTAACAAGGCTTTTAACTATCACTATTCAAAGAGTTGTAAATAAATGAATGTACAAAGAACACTTAATTTACTAGTAGAAACATACACACAAAGTATATATGAATGGCCAGATAAACCAAGTAAAGTACTTGCAAATTCTATTTTATGGATGTATTGACAAGTTGATAGTTATCAAACATCAGACAAACATAACTAACATGAATTTGACATTCAAATGCAAGTATAGAATAGACAAGAAGATGAAAATATGAACAAGTAATGGAAAAAGAAGCTTGTATTACTGATCATGAAATGAGAAGCTTCAGCTTACAAAATCTGAAAAAGTCTCTAAAAGTTGAACCTTTTGTTCTACAGAAGTCACAGGCTTTATAGCCTGTACAAAATTATTTTGGATCTTGAAAAACTGGATCGAATTTGCTAAAAATAGACAATAAAAAAAAGTTGCAAGAAAATAGGAAAATATCCTATTTTTATGGTCAATCTCCATATCTCAAAATATATTCCTGATCTTCAACAGCTGCAGCAAATCTTCATGGACTGATAGATGAGGTCGAAAATGCCACCTGGAGGACTGACAGGTCATCTTTTACCACAAAAAAAATGGGCCAAACTAATGAAAACTGGGGCTCAGAGATGGATTTGGTTCTCCAAATATGTGACACCTATATATAGATCGAAAGAAATTTTTGTATATTGGTTTGTTGTGAGAAAAAATAACTCTCAGTTTTTTGAAATTCGTTTTCATTTGCCCGAGATCTGTATTTCAAAAGCATGTGTCAAACAGGGAAATTCTGAGATCTGAAAATTAGGGCTCATAGATGGACTTGATTATCCCAATATGAAGCACCTGTAGGAAAAAGTAAGAGAGGTTATTGTTATATTAAATGTTAGGAACAAACATCTTAGACCGTTTTGCAAAATGATTCTCCAGTCGCTCAGAATCATCATTTGAAAATGATGACTTTTCATAGTAAAAACACCAATTTCAGTGGCTTTGAGCGCCTTGAAATTTCAGTCTTAGCTATTGAAATTCCACTTTTGGTGGCTTAGAGATTGTTTTGAAACAATGCTTAACCACAAAAACATGTGTTTCGAGTTTTTTGAAATAAAGACTAACTCCAAAGTTTTTTTTTTAAATATTTACAAGTTAGAACTCATTAAAATGAGCCTGAAAAAATTTAATAAAGTTTTTTTCTAATGACTTTCTACCTCTTAATAAAATAAATTTGACTAATTTATTTGAGGAGATAACATCTGGCTCCTACTCAGGGATTAAATCCTTCTTGTGAGATTCCAATAACCATAGATCCGATGCCTTTCCTGTAAAAAAAAAAATTCAAACCTATCTTCTAGTGTTCCATTGGGCATGGAGTCATCTGGCCTTAACAACTGATCCCCTGCAAACCTGTAGCTTGCCTATAGATTGATCTGCTTATTCAAGAAAACAACAACTGAACATAATGTATCTACTTGTATGAAAAGCTTATTCTACTGCCTATTTCTACACTAACCCATTGTAATGCTTCTTAATCAAGTAAACTCATGCTTCTGATGAATCCATGTAAGAAACTGGTTTAGTGAACTTGTTTTTTTTATCTTGGCTCAAAACATAATGGAAGCCATGTCATGCAGAAATATAATTTGAAAAGATGACAGAACTATTTTTTGTCTGACAAAAATATTTTGATATCTATGTTGCTCATGGATTCCAAATATTGAACAATCAGGTCATCAAAATCATAAAAGAATACCTCTTTAAGCAGCTATTCCAACTAACTAAGAAGCTTTTGCTGATGGATGTCTTCATTGGTCTTAGTGTTGAATGTGGACTACTCAACCTCTGTCAAAGGAAAATGCAAGCTCAATTGCTGATCTAAACCTTCCTGCTCCCTTTCACCATATCTCTACAATTGGAATTCACCATGATGATATACTGGCCTATTACAGCTGACAATTTCTTTGCAAGACATATCACTGGAATTTTGATCTACAAATTCATAACTATCATCAACCATAGGATTCACACATTTCTGATCATCTCTCTGCTGAAAAGTAGAACTAGATGAAATTCCATAGGTGGACAAATCTTCACAAACCTTAAAATCTTCTTCTTCATCATTGTATTTGTCAAATATGGGAACATCATGATAAAATTCTAATGACAGGGATGAAGATTCTTGCATGGGATTATCAGCAAATAAATTTTGAAAAAGATTTGTAAAAATATCAGTTGGATCCCCATCATAATCAGCTTTCTCATCTAAATTTGAAATATCATGTTCATAAGGAGAAAGAGGGCCCTCCCGATGTTCTAGTTGAAGATTAGATGATTACTGAAAATCCTGTTTCTCATAATAACTACATCTTCCCTTGATCTACAAATATGAAAAATGTTGACTACCTTTAGAATCTACTGTAGATTCAAATCTGTCACATGCTGATATAAAAATCTGTTCATAATCTTTCAGATTTTCAAAGGGGACAAACTAACCTTCTTGACACCATAACTCAGCAGGTGCATTTGATACAATGTCAAAAGCATCTATACTATGGTTATCTTTTTGAAGATCATTTATATTTCGTTCACAAAGAGAAGTGTCCCCTATTTCAGCAGATTCTTCAAATGGATGAAAGTTAGAAAAAATAGAAGAACCTTCAGACCCTCTATTATCCATTTCTAGTTCATCTTGATGGGAAAGCACATTACCTTGAAGATTATTTAAGGGCTGCTCCATATTGTGAGGGAGAGATCCTTCTCTATTTACATCATCAACCTTATAACGTAATTGATATTCATCATAGAAATGATCAAATGCAAACTCATATGAAAAATACCTTTTGCAGTGCTTAGTGAATTCTTTGTGAAAATCCTTCAATGATGAAATGCTGGAAGGAGGTAAAGAAAAATATCACTGACGTGCATCACCATACAATGAATGCATGAACATCGTCATATGAACATCTTCATGCTGCAAATATAATAGATCCATGCATTCATGAAACTTGAGGAGGTGCTCTGCAGGATTGTCTTCTTTCTCCTCTTTGAACATAGGCATAAAATCTCCCCATTTTGACATATCAGGTACTGGATGTGGGAAACCAGGAACTGAAGAGAAGTTGAGAGGTGAAAACCTCTGAGCCAAAAGAGCAGCAAATGCTTTTGACATCTGAATATTGTGGAGTCACCACTGAATCCATCCTTAAATGAGTCTCCAGATAGATGATTACAACCAAAAAAGTGCCCAAGATTTGTCTATCATCAAATATGGATCTATGTCGTGTCCCAAGGAAGATGAGCTTCAATCACCTTTCCCCGGAAACGACGCCAATTTGTTAGCTCTCCAAGAAACTATTTGTCACATACCCCAACTTTGTAAAATTATGTAAATTGTTTTATTATATTTCTGAGACATTATGTTAAACTTAATCCTAAGTAGGGATTGATGACTCAGCAGAGTCAACAGTAATGGAGTGTAATTCAGAATATTTTAATATTAATAAATAAATTATGGAGACAACAGCATGGGAGAGCTGTTAAAAAGAGGTTACTGGTCAAACTGGTGGATGGAACTAGGTGGAAAGGCAAAAGAAAAGTGGCAGCATCATCAAACACTTCCTAAGTTGCAGGTGGCAACTTCCCTATATTTGGGGTCATGATTCCCCAAGAAAGTGGAATCAGAGTAGGTGGCTCATTAAATGACAGTTAACCCAACAAAGACCTAGGCAATCTTTTAAAAAGTACTCAATGAAGAGAGCTGGGGGCTGCTCAGATATTTCCAGAGAGAATTCATTCAGGTGAATGTTATTCAGGAAATCCATTGAGGAAAAGGGAAACACAGTAAGGAAGTTGTTTTAGGAGGATTGCTGCAGTAACTTGATTTTATTACAGCTTTTTGGGCTGAGAGAACTGACTGATAGTTCTGAGTTAATACTGAGTTTGAAGACTGGTATCTGACTTTGCTGCACCTAGTTCCAGCGAGGGAGACCAGAGCAAGCTCGGGGGTCCTGAGAAGTCGCTGTCTGAGCGCTCTCCAGGAGTTGGTAGGGAGGAACGGCCTCCCATTGCTATTGTTGTCCACAGCTTAAACAGGTTTTGTCACTTATTTCTTTATGTTTACTGAGTATGAATGGATGCATGTTATGTTTATTTTATATGTCTGAGGAGTTAATTAGTTTAGTGAAGTTAGTATCTCAGAATATCAGTAGTTAAATCTGTTAAAAGTTACTGTGTTTTTCCACATCTGGGATCACCAGAACGTACTCCATCACAGTACCTCGGTATTGTGAAGTAATATCCTTCTGAACCGAGTTTCCTATTTAGTTACTTTCAGTAACTACAAGTATTTCAGGAATTTATAAGTTATTTTCTTATAGTTTTAAAAACTACTTCCTAGTACTGTATCTTTGTTTCCTGTAAATACTAGTTGCATTAAAGAAAAGATAGACTTAGTATTTCTACTATTTAAGTACTATAATGGTTATTTTCCAGTTTAAAAGAATCTAACCTCTTAATGTTGAAAAAACAATACTGACAGTAGGATTTAATCACTTATTGGTTGATTTTACAGTTAAATCCTAGTGGTGTTAGTCTGTATTTTGGTTAACAATGCAATTATTTAATTACTGAATCTTCTTTTATTTTCGGCTAAGCTTAAACAAATTTCAAAACTGTTATTCTATTTTCAAATATGGTAAATGAATGTTATCATATACACAGGAATTTATATAGATATGTATATGAGAATAAACTTTAATATTGAATGAGTATTTTGTAAAAATACTCAGGCATTATAACTAAATAAATAAACTAAACCAAACATTGGTTAACAACATTTAAAATAATCAAAGGAAACCTTAGTAAGAAGTAATATCATTATTGTAATACTAATAATGTATCTATAATGCATACATTATAATAGTAATACTTTAAGTAATAATTTATTATTGTAATTATAAACCTAGTTTATTTATACTTGATGAATAAATAAGTAAGGATTATGTACAAAATATTTATACTCTGTATATTACAAATTAAATAAACAATACCAGAAGGCAATAGTAAAATATAACAAGAATACAACAGGCTTACAGAAATTGAAAGCCAGTTCAGAAAACTTAATAACAAACTATTTAACAAAAAAGCTGGAGAGTACTTATCTCCAGAATTCTTTTTATAACAAGATAAATCACAGTATTTATAACATGACTAACAATAATATAAGAAAGTAGAATCAACACTTATGATGTTGGTATAAGGGTATAAACCCTACATATAACTTAAGAAGTTAATACATAACAGATAAATCAAAATACATAACCCTAATAGTACTTTATTAAATAAAGAGTTTATCAATAGTAAAATAACCCAGATATTATTTTAAACAAAAGAAATAACAGAACAGTAAAATGTTTAAACATCGAGTTAACCATTATGGTTTAATTCATTTATTTTACTCACAGTTACAAACAAAATTTACAATTTAATTCATAATGGTAGATTAATAAACTGAACTTAATCTCAACTGTAAAAATTAGGGTTGAACCCTACAAGTCCAGTTTATAAAAGTAAATTAAATACTAAGAGTTAAGACAATGTTTTCACCTACGGCCACATCATAAATCCACAGTATAAGTGGTTATAAACCTATATTTTTATTTATTCCTGTACAGAGCATAGAATTAAAAATGCATGCGATAAACAAACCCAAAGATACAAGAAAAATTTATAATAAGTCATATTACAAAACTATGGGTGAAAACCCTGAACAAGTTAAGAGTACAGTAAAGGAAGCAGGATGTAGAGGCTGAAACCTCATCTACAGGAAGGCTTACAGTCATTGCCTTTTTATATATACAGTATTTCTTTTACAGAAAATCTTAAATACAAAAGAAAGGCGAATAATTATAACATTGACCGAAGCCGTAACATCCATTTACAACACAGGGTTAAAGCTGGTAAGAATTCCTTTTTAACATGCAATTAAAATTCCGAACAGAGCTGAGGAACCACAGAGTCGCATCACTCAAAGTCAAAACCTTAACCATCCTAACAAACCAGCAAGGAGGAAACACCATGGTGAAAACCAGGCTTACCAGGTAAAGCCAACCGCCAAATCTTGTGCCATCCACGCTGTAAAGAGGAGCCAAAGCCTGCAGTGAAAGAACAGTTTTAGTTAAACCCTTATTTTTTTTTCTAATGGTTAAACTATTTCTTGAACTGGAAAGACAGTGGAATAACCTGTAACTTACCGACGAATTTGAAGGAAGTGCAGCCACCGTAAACAACCTGATAACTACAAGCAGAGGGAACGTAAACCCTTCCCTTGTCACCGAGAAGGACGAGCTGGTAGAAGCAAAGGATACCTTCCACAATGGAAGCATTGACAGTATCAAGTCGGAAGATACACTCACGCCGTGACAGGGTCAACAATGGTGTCGAAGGGAAAAACCCTAGGTTTTTCAACAACCTTATGGCAGCCAATAGAAAACTACGAACTTCCACACGATGCAGTAGATGAGCACGAAGGACTAAAGCAGCATATAAGGGGCTATCAACAGTGCAAACAACAAAAATTGGACCAGGAGGGTTCACAGAGCGATCATGCCCGAAGGCGAGGGAGAAATGGAAAATTAGGGTTGAGTCAACGACTTTATAAAACCAATGCATGGCTCTGGTTTGACCACGTCGTGTTTTAATATATTTCATGCAAGTGGGTCGAAGTTCTAATGTACTACGATAAGATTCCCATCGATTGTTTTTCCAAACAAAATCATAGCATGGATATCCCTTATGGTCGCGATGCCATAGTTTCACCTGCCATACATTTCATAACCACAATGTTAGAACATTGCTATCAAACCTTGCATAATAAATATTAAAACTTTGCCTTATAAATATTGAAACCATGCATTATAATTAGCGTTCAAGAGTAAGTCTTGAAGTATTTTAGACTTAGAGGATTTGTTTTAAATTATAAAGTTAAGGAGATGGGTATAATGTTAAGTTATAAGTTGTTCTTAAAACTTACCACTATATTGCCATATACCCTAGTCTCAAGTGAAAAACAAGAGATCTATCATTTCTTTTAAGTCTATAAGAGAATGGAGTGATGTTAGGTCTAGTTGTTTACAATTCACTACTATAATGCCATTTGCTATAGCTTTGCAGAGATAGTAAAAGACTTGTCATTCTTTCTTTATGTGACTTTAACTTGTAGAATTCAAGCTTTATAACCCACAAATTTTGGAGTAGGGTTACTCTAATCCATTTTACTTGTTATTACCAATATAATAACAATCTCTTAATAGTCTTAGATTCTTTATGATAACAATTAAACTTTTGTTATCTTCATGATCAAAGATTTACAAGGATTGTGTAGTTGAGTGTATGTTAGGGGGTTTATGAAAACTATTATAACCATTCTTGTTGGTAGTATAGTCTGGAAACTCATATATGAGTTTAATCATAATGATCTAGAACTAATTCTAAATATGCTTATAGATTTTATTCAATTGTCAATCATGGAAATAGAAGTAGTTTTCCAATCAATGCAAACCCTTTAAATGTAAGAGAAGACATGTATCAGACAGTAAACCTTGTAAATTGCCGGAAGTAAGAAAAGTATATATTGATATTTTTAACTCCAGATCCTTACAATTGTAATTACAGATCAAATCATATTATGAATTTAAACTTGGCATGATGCAATAACAACGGATGAGTAGAATAGGATCTGAATATGAGAACCCAGTTGTAATTACTGTGCTAGATAGGAAATATTACTTACTTCTACTTTTGAAATTCAGTAAACTCTTCAAATGATCCAGTACTACATAGGGATACTTAATGCTGATGCTATAAAGGAAAATAGCTAGCTTATTCTCTAATAATTTCCAACTTCCTATCAGTAATATCTTAAAGAGATTATAGGAAAATCCTTATCTTTAAAAGCTTGATAAACCTGGTTAGTATGCATATACTTTTACTGAATGATTTGGTACAGTAATATGTTATCTAATACTTTAAATATTGGTTAGCAGTGACCCAAACATGACTTGGATATCTGTAAGAGAAAGAAAAACTGCTGCATTAGCTCGGAAGCTAAGTAAGCCCAGTCTGTCATGGCAATTCCCCTTGTGGTTGCAAACAGAAAACAATCAGTAACTGACAAGAAACTCATCTTTAAAGTTAAGTGTAACAAAAGATCATTCAGTTACAATTCTGGTAACATAAACTAATCAAACAATTAACTACTGCACTTAATAAGATTATATTCTATTTTTAAAAGTTTTAAATTGTTCGGAATTTTTGGGGTTTGAAACTATTCTAGGTTGCAGATCGAAGATGCCTGGTAACTTAATTATTTTCTCAATGATTCACTCAAATGGATTAAGTCAGATGACTAAATCAAACCTCACTCACTGAAGACATGCATAAACACAACCAGATTGACAAGGATTGTAACTATCACTATTCAGAGAGTTGTAAATAAATGAATGTACGATGAACACTTAATTTAATAGCAGAAACATACACACAATGTATATATGAATGGCTAGATAAACCAAGTAAAGTACTTGCGAATTATATCTTATGGATATATTGACAAGTTGACAGTTATCAAACATCAAACAAACATAACTAACATGAATTTGACATTTAGATGCAAGTATAGAATAGACAAGAAGATGAAAATCTGAACAAGTAATGGCAAAAGAAGCTTGTATTACTGATCATGAAATGAGAAGCTTCAGCTTACAAAATATGAAAAGTATCTAAAAGTTGAACCTTTTGTTATACAGAAGTCGCAGGCTTTATAGCCTTTACAAAATTATTCTGGATCCTGAAAAACTGGATTGAGTTTGATAAAAATAGACAATCAAAAACAATTTCAAGAAAATAGGAATAGATCCTATTTTGATGGTCAATATCCATATCTCAAAAGATCTTTCTGATCTTCAACAACTGCAGCAAATCTTCATGGACTAATAGATTAGGTCAAAAATGCCACCTAGAGGACTGACAGGTCATCTTTTAACACAAAAAAATGGGCCAAAGTGCTAAAAACTAGGGCTCAGAGATGGATTTGGTTCTCCAAATATGTCACACCTGTGTATAAATCAAAAGAGGTTTTTGTATATTGGTTTGTTTTGAGAAAAAATATCTCTCAATTTTTTGAAATTCATTTTCATTTTCTCGAGATCTGTATTTCAAAAACATGTGTCAAATAGGGAAATTCTAAGATCTAAAAATTAGGGCTCAGAGATGGACTCGATTCTCCCAATATGCAATATCTGTAGGAAAACTGAGAGAGTTTATTTCTCTCTGACATGTGAGGAACAAAAAAATCCGACCGTTTCATAAAATTATTCTCCATTCGCTCAGAATCATCATTTGAAAATGATGACTTTTCATAGTAAAAACGATAATTTCGATGGCTTGAAGAGCCCTGAAATTTCGGTCTTAGATATTGAAAGTCCACTTTTGGTGGCTTAGAGACCGTTTTGAAACAATTCTTAGCCATGGAAACCTGTGTTTCGAGTTTTTTGAAATAAATACTAACTCCAAAGTTTTTGTAAAAAATATTTACAAGTTAGAACTCATTAAAATGAGCCTGAAAAAATTTAATAAAGTTTTTTTCTAATGACTTTCTACCTCTTAATAAAATAAATTTGACTAATTTATTTGAGAATATAACATCTGGCTCCTACTTGGGGATGGAATCCTCCCTGTGAGTGAGATTCCAAGAACCATAGATCCGATTCCTTCCCTGTAAAACAAAAATTCAAACCTATATTCTAGTGTTCCATTGGGCATTGAGTCATTTGGCCTTTACAACTGATCCCCTGCAGCCATCTTATAGCTTGATATTCTTATTCAAGAAAACAACAACTGAACATAATCTATCTGCTTGTATGCAAATATTATTCTACTGCCTATTTCTACACTAACCTAGTGTACTGCTTCTTAATCAAGTAAACTCATGCTTCCAATGAAGCCATGTAAGAAATTGATTTACTGAACTTGCTTTTTATCTTGGCTCGAAAAATAATGGAAGCCATGTCATGCATAAATATAATTTGAAAATATGACAGAACTGTTCTTTGTCTGACAAAAATATTTTGATATCTATGTTGCTCATGGATTCCAAATATTGAACAATCAGGTCATCAAAATCATAAAAGAATACCTCTTTAAGCAGCTATTCCAACTAACTAAGAAGCTTTTGCTGATGGATGTCTTCATTGGTCTTAGTGTTGAATGTGGACTACTCAACCTTTGTCAAAGGAAAATGCAAGCTCAATTGATGATCTAAACCTTTCTTCTCCCTTCCAGCATATCTCTATAATTGGAATTCATCATGATGATATGCTGGCCTATTACAGCTGATAATTTCTTTGCAAGATATATCACTAGAATTTTCATCTACAAATTCATAACTATCATCAACCATAGGATACACACATTTCTGATCATCTCTCTACTGAAAAGTAGAACTAGATGAAATTCCATAGGTGCCAACAAATCTTCACAAACCTTAAAATATTCTTATTCATTATTGTATTTGTCAAATATGGGAACATCATGATAAAATTCTAATGACAGGGATGAAGATTCTTGCATGAGATTATCAGAAACTGAATTCTGAAAAAGATTTGGAAAAATATCAGCTGGCTCCCCATCATAATCAGTTTTCTCATATAAATTTAAAATATCATGTTTATAAGGAGAAAGAGGGCCCTCCCGATGTTCTAGCTAAAGGTTAGATGATTCATGAAAATCTTATTTCTCATAATAACTACAGCTTCCCTTGATCTGCAAATATGAAAACTGTGGACTGCCTTTAGAATCTGCTGCATATTCAAATCTGTCACATGCTGATATGAAAATCTGTTCATAATCTTTCGGATTTTCAAAGGGGACAAACTGACCTTCTTGACACCATAAGTCAGCAGGTGCATTTGATACAATGTCTAAAGCATCTATACTATGGTTATCTTTCTGAAGATAATTTATATCTCGATCACAAAGAGAAGTGTCCCCTATTTCAGCAAATTATTCAAATTGATGAAAGTAAAAAAAAATAGAAGAACCTTCAGACCCTCTATTATCCATTTCTAGTTCATGTTGATGGGAAACCACATTACCTTGAAGATCATTTAATGGCTGCTACATATTGTGAGGGAGAGATCATTCTCTATTTACATTCTCAACCTTATAATGTAATTGATATTAATCACAACAATTATCAAATGCAAACTCATCTGAAAAATACCTTTTACAGTGCTCAGTGAATGCTTTGTGAAAATCCTTCAATGTTAAAATTATAGAAGGAGGTAAAGAAAAATACCACTGATGTGCATCCCCATACAATGAATGCATGAACATATTCATGCTGCAAATCTAATAGATCCATGCATTCATGAAACTTGAGGAGGTGTTCTGCAGGATTGTCTTCTTTCTCCTCTTTGAACATAGGCATAAAATCTCCTCATTCTGACATATCAGGTATTGGATGTGGGAAACCAAGAACTGAAGAGAAGTTGAGAGGTGCAAACCTTTGATCCAAAAAAGCAGCAAATGGTTTTGAAATCTGAATATTGTAGAGTCACCACTGAATCCATCCTTAATGGAGTCATCAGATAGATGATTACAACCAAAAAAGTGTCCAGGATTTGTCTATCATCAAAGATGGATCTATGTCGTGTCCCAAGGAAGTTGAGCTTCAATCACCTTTCCCCAGCAACGGTGCCAATTTGTTATCTCTCTAGGAAACTCTTCTAGGTTGCAGCTCAAAGATGCCTGGTAACTTAATTATTTTCTCAATGATCACTCAAATGGATCAAGTCAGATGAATAGACAAAACCTCACTCACTGAAGACATGCATAAACAAAACCAGATTGACAAGGATTTTAACTACCATTGTTCAGAGAGTTGTAAATAAATGAATGTACAAAGAACACTTACTTTACTAGCAGAAACATACACACAAATTCTATATGAATGACCAGATAAACCAAGTAAATTACTTGCAAATTCTAGTTTATGGATGTATTGACATGTTGACAATTATCAAACATCAGACAAACAGAACTAACATGAATTTGACATTCAGATGCAAGTATAGAATAGACAAGAAGATGAAAATCTGAACAAGTAATGGCAAAAGAAGCTTGTCTTACTGATCATGAAATGAGAAGATTCAGATTACAAAATATGAAAAAGTCTCTAAAATTTGAACCTTTTGTTCTACAGAAGTCATAGGATTTATAGCCTTTACAAAATTATTTTGGATCCTGAAAAACTGGATCGAATTTGCTAAAAATAGACAATAAAAAATAGTTGCAAGAAAATAGGAAAAAATCCTATTTTAATGGTCAATCTCCATATCTCAAAAGATCTATCTGAACTTCAACAGCTGCAACAAATCTTCATGGACTGATAAATGAGGTTGAAAATGCCACCTGGAGGACTGACAGGTCGTCTTTTACCACAAAAAAAATGGGCCAAACTGCTGAAAACGGGGGCTTAGAGATGGATTTGGTTCTTCAAATATGTGACACTTGTGTATAATACGAAAGAGTTTTTTGTATATTGGTTTTTTTTTAGCAAAATCCTCTCTTGGATTTTTGAAATTCGTTTTCATTTGCCCGAGATTTGTATTTCAAAAACATGTGTCAAACAGGGAAATTCTGAGATCCGAAAATTAGGGATCAGAGATGGACTCGATTCTCCAAGTATGCCACACCAATAGGAAAAATGAGAGAATTTATTTTTCTCCTATATGTTAGGAAAAAAAACCTCCAACTGTTTTGCAAAATGATTCTCCATTCACTCAGAATAATCATTTGCAAATGATGATTTTTCATAGTAAAAACGCCAATTTCGATGGCTTGGAGTGCCCTGAAATTTTTGTCTTAGCTGCTGAAAGTTCACTTTTGGTGGCTTAGAGACCGTTTTGAAACAATGCTTAGCCACGAAAACCTATGTTTCAATTTTTTTGAAATAAAGACTTGCTCCAAAGTTTTTTTTTAAAATATTTACAAGTTGGAACCCATTAAAATGAGCCTAAAAAAATTGAATAAAGTTTTTTTCTAATGACTTTCTACCCCTTAATAAAATAAATTTGACTAATTTATTTGAAGAGATAACACCATGAAATCATAGCAGATCCCATACTATAACATCAACTTGATGTGCTTTTCCTGTCTAAGACACTTCCAGCCCAATTTGCATCCATATAGCCATACAATCTGTACTCATGGATTCCATCATAGTATGGACTAAAGTCTATAGTCCCTTTCAGATATCTCATCACATGTTTTGCAGCTACCAGATGAACACATTTGGGTTGAACTAGATATTGAATCAAAGTGTTCACAACAAAACAAATGTCAGGTCTGGTATTTGTTAGGTACATCAATGACCCAATGATCTATCTTTATTAAGTCACATCCACTAACTCTGATGAGTCATCAGCTAATAACTTCAGGTTGGAATCCATGGGTGTGGCCATGGATTTTCATTCCAACATATTGAATATTTTCAATATCTCTACTGCATACTTTCCCTAGTTGAGAAAGATTCCTTCTGAATTTTGCCATACTTCTAAACCTAGGAAATAATGCATTAACCCAAGGTATTTCATCTCAAAATCTTCAGCGAGTTTCTTCTTGCTTTCCATAATTTGTTTCTCATTCCCTGTCAAAAATAAATCATCCACATATAGTAATAGTATGACAGGTTCTTCTTCTATAACCTTGAAATAAAGGTTAGGATCGGCTTTACTCTTGGTAAATCCCATGCTCGTTAGGAAATTATATATCCTTCCATGCCAAGCTCTGGGAGCTTTCTTTAGGCCATACAAGGCCTTCTTCAATTTGCATACGTGAGTCTTTTTGTCTTCAACTTCAAATCCTTGTGGTTGTTCTATGTATACTTCTTCTTCAATCACACCATTCAGGAAGGCTTTCTTCACATCCATGTGGTGTAAGTCCCACTTCACCATGGGTGCAAGTGCCATGATAGTTCTAATCGATGTATACCGTGCTACTGGAGCAAACGTTTCTTCATAATCAATTCCCTCTTTCTGAGAGAAACCTCTGGCCACAAATCGGGCTTTATACTTCTTGATACTTCCGTCAGCTGCATGTTTTATCTTGTAGATCCATTTGGAGGATACTACACTCTTTCCTTCTGGTTAGGAAATTATCTATCCTTCCATACCAAGCTCTGGGAGCTTGCTTTAGGCCATACAAGGCCTTCTTCAGTTTGCATACATGAGTCTTTTTGTCTTCAACTTCAAATCCTTGTGGTTGTTCTATGTATACTTCTTCTTCAATCACACCATTTAGGAAGGATTTCTTCACATCCATGTGGTGTAAGTCCCACTTCACCATGGGTGCAAGTGCCATGATAGTTCTAATCGATGTATACCGTGCTACTGGAGCAAACATTTCTTCATAATCAATTCCCTCTTTCTGAGAGAAACCTCTGGCCACAAATCGAGCTTTATACTTCTCAATACTTCCGTCAGCTGCATGTTTTATCTTGTAGATCCATTTTGGAGGATACTACACTATATCCCATACATCATTCTTCATTATTGACTAGTGTTCTTCAGTCATTGCTTCTACCCATGCTTTCTTCTGTACCGCTTCTTTGTAGTTTCTAGGTTCTTGATCCACCAAATCACACATCAAAGCTACATAATTGGAAAATGTCTTAGGATTATTACTTACCCTTGTGGAGCCTTCAGGACCTCCATATATTTCTTCCTCTTGTATAATCTATATTTACCAAGAAGGATTTCTCTTTCATGATACCTCCATCATAGGAGGTTCTTATGTTTTTGTCATGTCATTTTCTTCAGGAGCTTCATCTTTAGGGAGGAATGTAGTCTCTACATTTCTGGGAGGTACATCTTCTTCATATGTTTCTTCATGTTGACATTTTCTGGATCTCTTGAGAGATGCTTCTTCATCAAAGGTTACATCTCTACTGATTTTCGTGTGATGGAATCCAGGAATGTAAATTTTGAATGCTTTGGACACTTCACAGTATCCAATAAATATTCCCTTCTTTCCGGAAGGGTCTAATTTGGTTATTTTCTCTTTTGGTATATGAATATATATTGGACAACCAAATATCTTGAGGTGACTTACCTCATGTTTCTTTCCCGTGAACATCTCTTCTTGAATCTTGAATCCAAGAGAACTATGAGATATTCTATTATGTATGTAGACAACAATTCTTGTTGCTTCTACCCATAGATGCATTGGAAGATCTTGATCATATATCATTGTCTTCACTGCCTCCATGATAGTTATGTTCTTTCTTTCCGCAAAACCATTTTGTTGAGGATTGTAGGGAGTGTTTAGTTCCCTCTTAATTCCGGCATCTTTACAGAAGGCTTCAAATTCTTTTGAAGTATACTCTCTGCCATTATTTGATTGGAGTGTCTTGATTCTTTTGTCTGAGAGATTCTCTATCAAGGCTTTGAATTCCTTGAACTTCTCAAACACTTCACTTTTTTCTTTCAAGAGATAGATCCATGTATTTCTTGAATAGTCATCAATAAAGGTAATATAATATTTGAAACCACTCAAATATGTGGAGTACATTGGACCACACACATCTGAATGAATCAATTCTAATGTACCTTTTGTTTTTGTTTCACTCTTCGGAAATGGATTCTTGATGTTCTTTCCTTTCACACATCCTTTGCAAATGCCTTCATGTTGATCTTCATGTCTAGTAATCCCGTCACTACTTTGTTCACATGAGGTAGTGCTTTGTAATTGATGTGAGCAATCCTTCTATGCCATAGTTCACTAGGATCAGTGGACTCGTGAACAAGGGTTTTTTCTGCATGTCCCTTAAGTTTATACTGGCCTCCTTCTTCTTCACCAATGATAACTACATCTTCAATAGTATTCCCTTTGGGCCACATGAGTACTTGACCATCTATGAAGGTAACTATGAATCCTTTCTTATCTAAATTTGAGATAGAAAGTAAATTCTTCTTCAGACTAGGTACATATAATACATCTTTCATCTTTAGGGGATTTCCTGAATCAATTTTGTAGCTTGCTTCACCAACTACTTTGATGGGATATTGATAGTCATCTACTAGGAATAATTTCCAAGGAGAGTTCTTTTCTTCAAGTTTGGATAGAGTTTTATTTTTTCCCATCATGTGCTTTGAAGAACCACTATCAATAATCCAAGTGTATTCTCTAGGTGTTATAGACCTAGAGAGAGCGGAGAATAGTACATACTCGTCTGCATCTTCTTCTCTTGCTTGATTTCTTGGAGGTCCTTCCTCTTCTTCTTCTTCATCCTCATCTTCAGCTAGATGAGCATGGTTTCTTTTGTTGTTTTTGATCCTCTTCTTATATTCTTGTTTCTTCATAGGACAATTTCTGGCAATGTGTCCTATCTTGTCACAATGGAAACATTGAAAGCCAGAGTAGTCCTTATTTGATAGACTTTCTCTTGATCTTTGGAATCTTCTGGGAGGTTGATGCTCCTTGTGGTTTCCCATATTGAAGTTGGGTTGATTTATTATTCTCTTGGTATGAGTGGCTAGGGCTTGATCATCCTCCTTTAGTAAGGCTTCTCTATTTGCCACTCTAGTCTCCTCTTGAATGTAGTCTTCCCATATCACATCAAAATTCATGCTTTCCTTCCTAGAACACATCATTTGAATGAATGATTCCTAGGGTCTAGAAAGACCATTGAGAGTAGTCATAACCATCTCATATTCATCAAGTTTGTCTCCAATGGCTTCTAGTTTTTCTTTGATATGAGAAACCCTTGTGAAGTAGTCCTGGATGGATTCTCCATGACTCATATTGGTGCTCTTAAGTTGAGCTCTTAGATTCATCTTTCTATTGATGTTTCTACCCTCATACATTATGGATATGGCATCATACATTTATTTTGTATTCTTCTTGGATGACACTTGAGGTATCGAGTGATCCTTGATAGAGTCAGCAATAATCGTTTGTGCCTTAATCATATCCTTCTAGTGTTTCTCCTTAGCTTCAGCTTCTTTAGGTTCTACAACTTCCTCTTTGATATACTTATCAAGATCATTCTCTTGGAGAATGAGACCAATCCTATATTTCCATGCTCAAAAATTCTCTATGCATTCTAGCTTGTCCTCAAGCTTAGTGCTTGGCGCCATCTTGTCTGAAAATCACAAAAAGTTGAAATTCTGCAGAATGAGAAACTGAAATTACTAGGAGATGCATTTGAATGAGGTGAGTTGACTAGTGTGCTTGGTTTATGGAGATCTCAAGTCTTCACCTTCCAAATCAGACTTGCAAGATTCAGCTTCTGTAGCTTCCAGCTATTTTCTGGTGCAACTGTCAAACTAGGGTTTGAATTTCCCAGAGACTCACTCACCCAAAAACATCAATTCAAGGCTCAATATATGCGCTCTTGGAGGGAACAACTTTCTATGCAAGCAGTTTTTTGAAAGTAAAAAAAAATTCAGAAACCCTAAATTCTTTCGGAGAGAGAGAGAGGGATTTTTCACCTTGTGAAAGCTATTCTATTCAGGCTATTTTTAATACCATTTTAAAATTCTATATTCTAAGCTAGATTATCAGCATTTAATTTCAATTTCATAGAAAAATCATATAGACAGGATCACTTAAAGAAACAATATCACAAGAACAACACAAATTTATCCTGAGAAAACCCTAAAGGGAAAATCCCATCAAAATATTCCTCAATATAGATGACCCAAAAAGATAAAAGGTAAAACCAAAAGACTGATCCTCCTCCTTCTCTAGCTACACCTCTTTCTCTCTTTCTCTCTTTAGTGCGCTACACAAGTGAGTGTGAGTGTGTTCAAATGAGAAGCACCTCACCTTTATTTATATTATTTCGTTCACTTAATATTTAATTCAATTATGTATGCTCAAGTAATCCTAATTTAATTATGTAGGATCAAGTAACCACAACTGGGGTACTAATGACCTGACTTACAACGAAGGGGAATTCCTCATGAATCTTATTAATTCTCTCTATTAGAAACATCGGGGTATAAAGGAATACAAGTGATTCTCCCGATAGGAACATCGAGGACCACAAAAAATAAATATAGAATATTCTTTGAAGTTACAAGAATTCAACAAGACTCATGCAAATACCAAGTATAATTTGCCAAACAGAAATCCCGCATAACCCTTATGATCCTCTCCCTAAGTGGTGATTTAGGGTCTAAGCATTGGTAATTTCTATAAGAGATGATGGCATTCTATACTCCAGAAACTATGACCTTTGTGAACCAATACAGTCTCTCTTGTTCACTCTGTGCACCAATCCATGATCCAAACGACATACCTCTATTGTGGCTAACATGCCACCTACCTCATCCAACTATCTCGAGTGAAAGTCCTAAGAATTGTTGTCTAACAACAATACATATATTTTCCATTACATGTTCAAGTGGGAATTAACTAGTGTGTTGGTCAACCCTAAGGGCATGGACCAAAACCTATGATGAATTCTAGGAGAAGACCCTAGGCATCAATCTCCCTAGCTCTCATTTGATGATATCCTGCATAAATATAGATCATCAAAGGATATACTTTTCTCTAAATGTCACACATCCACTCATCGATCCTGGGTAAACAAAACTCAAGTGTTTTCTCGTGAACTCTTTTAGGTGGTCTTTTTGGAGGAAATACTCCAAACATCCATTGGACCTAATTGTGTGCAACTATGTACCCCTGTATACTATTGCACATCCCTGTGTCCTCTTGTATATTGTTGTATACATCAATATCCTCTTGTGGCATTGTTTATGTGCCACTATGGCCAACACTCTATTGATGTCAATAGAGACCATATCCCAGTGTGTCCCTAAATTCATTATATATATATCATCCCAATCTATGGATGCATATACTTCCCTGCTAGCTAGTCCACAACGAATGTACTCAACTATCTCCTCTATGATTAGAACTCTCTCCAAATGAGGTGGATCATGTCCCTTTGTGTCAAATATCTCTTTAGGTTCCTACAAATTTGAATGCTCCTCATGCATAATTATCACTAGAGGCTCTTCCCTTAAAACATGAGTTCCACTCATGTTCTCATGTTTCACTACTGCCAAAGAGGGTGAAGTCTCTACTACTATCAATGATGAATATTGTGCCAATCTTATTTGGTGACTAATCTCCTCAACCTTTTTTGCCTTATCTTCCACAAACTTAAGAGAAAGGTCCTTATCCATGAACTATTGCAAGTAATCATACTTCATCTACTCCAACGGTTCTTTGATGATGCATAATTGGGTACTAGTGACCCCTTTTGTAATTTTCCGTTTGCCTCTCCTCTATTTGGGTCTTCCATATAATATTTTAAATAAACTTGTGAGAACTACTCTCATCAACACCTACACAATTTTATCCTTTGTGATCAATAGTCGGCTCTCCAAATCATACAATGTCATCTCATCAGTATTGTGTAATATGTCACCTAAAGGATGAATCAACTCACTATTTGGTATGGTGTAGTGATGGGACTCATGGAGGGTTTCATGTTCATAAAGGTTCTCATCTATCACTTTAGTCCCTTCTTTCTCTTCCTCCCATGAAATGAAATAATCTTCAAAAGGTAAACCATGCCACACTAATTTCTCATCATGCTTAGGTTCATCCACTCCCAACTCATCATCTATGGTTACAATCATGCCCGTGTTATCATCCATGTCATAAAAAAGATGAGCTGTGGAGTCCATGTTATCATTGAAAGCATACATAGGGAAGGAGGTTTCCTCCTTCATATCTCCATAGTTATCATACATAAGACAAGTTGTTTCATATTCATCTTTGGATGCTTCGGAAAATGAATTGTCGGTAGATCCATTCATTATACTGGTGTCATTGGCCTCATAAAATGCTATTTTGTCTTCCTCTTTGCACAAATCCTCAGTAAGGCTAGCTGCATGTTTCTCCTCATCTTTCAGCTCTAATTTTTTAAAATAGTCATCATCCAAATCCTTGGGATGTCTTCCATACTTTAAGATATGTTTGGCAATCTAGTACTCTTGAAAGGGTACAACTACACGCAACTTATCTTTCAACGCCAGATATTCTCAATAGCAAAGCATGTATTCTATCTCCTTCAATTTGATTCTTGGATCTTGGTACAAATATTTGGACATGATCTAGTAGTATTATTCAAAGGATAAGGCTATCTGGATCTCCCCATCTAATGCTCAATAATCTAGTAATTTATCCAAGCATTCTATATCGGCCTTCATTTTTTCAAACCCCATGATCTTAATTGACTTGACTGTTGAACTGTATGATCTATTACCTTCATGAATTACTTCAGTAATAGTGTATTAGTACTTTTGTAGGACGTATTGTCAACCCCCAAATCTATAATATAAGTTCCATAGTTTAGTTATGAATATTTATGTTACATTCAAAGTGGTTTGGGTGGTGACTTTCATCAAACACTTTAATGGAAGTTGATTTTTACCTTTGATAATTGTTGTAGATTACCCCCTTTGGTGGATGATTAATCTCATTGGCACTAGAATAAGGCTACAACTCCCCCCTTTTGAATTATATGTCTTCCTCTTGTAGTTTCAATTGCTGCAACTCACTTCTAATAATTAAAAATAATTTTCAGATGACACCGAGCAGCTTGTATAGTTAATATTAAGAAAGAAATGACACAATACCCATAGATAAAACATGTGATTTATGGTTCACACCCTCTCAAAATGATATGTTCTCTACATTGATGGTGTCTTTCTCTGACACAAAGGGTTTGTTCCTTCCTTGGGAAATGATATGCCTATAGGTGACTATACGTCTTGCATACCAAATACCAATGAAAATGATGCCAATGCATAAACTACTACTCTCTCCTCAATAACTACTGAATTTAGTCGAATATAAAATTTTGACCTTTTCTCAAGTGAACTCAACATCCTCAACTGTAACCAAGGAGAGTTGACCCTCCACAATATGACAAGGTCTATACTATGATTTGAATATTAATAAGAATGTAACCCACACAATTGAAATTTGGTCTTAGCAGAGAATCGACCTTCCCTTAATGAGGAGATCAACCCTCAATATGCACTTGAACTCTCACAAACTAACACAACTTCCCACAAGCCAAATTATACTCCAATGTTGAAATCCAATGTTAGCAATTCGATCCTCAAGTAGAAATGACTTCCATAAGTGAAATCGACCTCCACAACAATCCAGTTTTCTCCCTACAATTCAGAAACTTAGTGGAATTTGGAACCCTAAGGATGATTCAGTCTCTCTTAACAATCACGACCTCCATGAATGATTTTTGGCCCCTTCAACAAGCATGGGCCTCCTTTTGGCACCCATGTTTTTAGAAAACACGGTTTTTTAGAAAACACCACACATCCCCCTTCTAATTAAAAGTTCAATAAGCAAAAGGGGTCGGGCCCTCTAAACCATGAATCCACAAAGCTTGAGCCTTTTCTAGTTCCATGAAGCTCCAAGGGAAAAATTTCCTTCCATAAGTGCCACAAGTAAGTAATAGTAACTTTCCCCCTTAGTGTAATCCTCCAAAACAATAAATGCACCACAAATTGAAGAAAAATTCACCAAATAAAATCTCAAATGGAAATTATCAACTGAATTCCCCTTAGGTTGGCAAGATATCCTGCTCTGCTACCACTATAATATCCCTGATACAATTATAGGCACAATTCTAATAGTTTGGTTTTAGAAATGAGCGAAATGATTCCAAAATCTCCTCAATAGATGCAACTTCCTCCTCCAATATTGTCGAAGGGTTAACCCCTAACCTCCAAACCCTCTATAAGATGTTGTCCAACCAAAATATGAAGCTCAAGTGAATACCTTGGATGGATCCTCATTTAGCTAGGGTGGATCTTTGACCACTAAAACCATACCAAAAATGGAATGGTTTTTCTAAACCCTAACAAAAAATATGGACAAACTATAGAGATTTATAAGGAATCGATATCCAAATCAACACATCCATAATGGATGAGTTCCTCCTCTTGTTTCTTCTTTTTTATCCCAATGCCATGGACAATACCATGGGTCATTGAATACCAATTTCATAAGAAAAAAACCTTTTCCATCTAATTGGAAACAAATAACTCTTATATATAGTGACTATAGCCTATGGAATCCTAATAGGCTACTCATTCATCCTTGTAGGAAACTTCAAGTGGAAGGGGACATCACATCCTCCAACTTCGCCTTATCGAAGCCAAACAATATCAAATCAAGACACAATAATCATGCAATAATGGAGTTGTTCACTTTATCTCAAATTCCAAATAATATCATGCCTTTCATGTCTCCCAAGGCAATTCCACACTTACCAAGGAAACCACTCCAAAAAGTGCACCCTCAAGGGAAAGAGGACAATTGGACTAGGGTGAAGTTGGAGGATAAGCTAGAAATGCCACACACCCTCTAATTCAAAAATTATAAGGGTTTCATGTATTCCAATGCACTTACTCATAGGAGGACACCCTATATTATTTGTGAGTAAAACCCTATTGCAAAATTTAGGGTGGACCAAAAATACTAAATCACAGTTATTTTTGGATTTTTGATTTTATTTAGATTTTGTGCATGAATGTTTCCATGGTGTTCAATCATTATGTGAAAGCTTATGGATTTGCATCGTGTATAAATTTCGAAGCAACTGACATGTTTTAGGTGGACCCTCCACCCATCATCAAGATCATTTGAAGCTATGGCACAATAGAAAAGAAGATGGTAGTAGAGTATATATAGAAAATTAAAAACTAGTCGTTAATTATAAAAGCTAGCCATTAATTATAAAAATCATAGATAAACATGTTTGGGGATGTAGTTGAGAAAAACAAGGTTGACAAATTGAATAATATAATAAAATAAATAAATTATTTTATTAAAAAGAATATTTTATTTTATTTTTATTTATTTTTAAACTTTGGTGCATAAAAGTCAAAGGTTAAAAATATTAAAGGAAATAAAAAATGATGGAAACAATTATTCAATCTGTTAATTTAAATATAGTAATTGAAAAGATTCAAATGAGAAAAAATGGGGGTTAATTGAATATTTAATAAGTAATTGTTTTAGTTTAAAATATAGTAAAAAATATAAAATAAAAATATATAAGAATAATTAAATATAAAGGGAAAAATTGAAAGCATGGTAAAAAGAGGGAATTAAGTGTTTGAATTAATGAAATAAATCTTAGGAAATTTTTTTATGAATAAAATAAAACATGTAAAAATTGATAAAAAGAGGATCGATATATAGGGTATTAGGTTCTTGTCTGAAACCCTAGGGCTAGTGAGAGATCGAGGCTAGCATCCCTCCTATTGGTATGGTATTCAATCATTTGCAACTAGGGCTAAGCTAGAAACCTTAAGGGTTAGTTAGGGAAGCCCTAATTAGGGAAAATAGAGAATTCCAAGGGCCAACAAAAAAATGGAGAGCTCCTTGGTAGGGATATCTCCTCAAGAAAGTTTATACAATGTTAGAAAACAAACCATAACTCAATCCAAAGCACTTCAAGTGCAACCTTAAACTAGGGTTAGGAGATCAAAATTACCAACATTAATAAATAATGAGCAAGATAATTGATCATAGGTCACCTTGAACATGAGTTATTACAATTAGTATAGCATCAACTTAGCATGTGCAAAACAAAACACTAAAACATCATCAATTCATCCTTCAAGAAAAAAATACATCCAAGAGAGAGGTGCACATAAATTCAAGTGATCCACTTTACCAAGAGAAAAGGAAAATAATACATAATTTGAACCATTTTCCATGATTTACAAATAAGGTGAGGTTTTCTTATTTATATGAGACAATCGTCAACCTTTTACAAATTTGAGCCAACAAAGTGAATGGAAAATTATAAAATTTAAGGTTAGTGCACCCACAAACCGGGTTATAAACCATACAATGACATGAAATACGAATAAAAATTTTCAATTAGGCTCCACCAAGTGCAAGGTGAGCCAAAAAAGGAAGTCATTCCCTAACTAACCCCAAGAGATTCCTATCCCTCAACACCCTCCTTTTTAACAAATAGGATTATTCTTTAAGGAATGGCATCATGGGTTTGGATACCAAGAGGAGGAGATTTGCATCAAAACAATAGGTCCAAGTGGAAAAAATGAGGTGTGATAAACCATGTAGTATAAATATTACTTGCGCAATCATTTCTACAAAGAAAAATATGAGTGTGTCCATGTGTCCCAATGATTTTCCTCAAGGGCACCGGACACCCACCCAAATGGTAGTCAATAGAGCCAAAAGGCCAGCACCTCCTTGAGGAAGAAACCAAGGGTACTTTCCATGACCTAATCAGGGGTATTTAGCCCCAAAATCAACACTCTAAGTAATTTAGCCACCCAAAATTGTCCTTCACAAAATAAAAATAAACCCCTCACTCTAGTACATATGGAAGGAAAGCTTCACACACTCTAAAGTGTAACAGTTGGCTCCAATTGTGAGACATGTGTTGTCCTAGAGATTTGTTGTGCCCCTGCTCAACAGCCTTCTAAAATCATTATTTCATCAAACAAAATTCCATTTTGTTTGATGAAATGTTTAAATTTTAAGAGGACAAGTTTAATGAGTTTTCAGCTGCTGATATGGTGGTTTCCATTAATCTACTGATTTGTTGAAATTTAATTTTTCTAAACCTTTGCAAATTCTATTGGATTAATGAGACTATGATATGGAAGTTATTGTTTTGGATGATTTATGCTAGGGAAGTTAAAACATGGCTCTTAAGGATTTCTATTCCTACTTTGTAACCCTAGTCATGTATATTATCCCAAAATATTAGAGATTCATTTTATTGAGTTCGTTACCATGATGATTTACAAGGTTTCATTACTATGGTTGTCATGCGTTGTCTAAGCAATGGTTGTCAAAGGTCTGATGTTTGTAACTCTGACGAAGCCTAGACTTATGTCTCATGATCCTTATCCTAAGTTTGTGAGCCATTGTCGATCTTGATTGAATTTCATATGGTCGTATTTCAAGGTTCAAGTTCATGGTTTGTGATTATATTATAACCTCCACCACCTTTACAAGATATGCCGAATATATGATATGATATGCATGTATTATGGTTTCGTCAAGATTGATTTATGTCACAGCTTATATCCCGGTTCACCTGTCGTGAATCCACCACGATATCATCACATTGGTACTTGAACTGTCCATCACATTAAGTCTCGGTACGTAACCTCTGTTGTGGCTGCTTGCCAATAGACCACCTGTGCTACTTGCAGCGAAGGTTTCCTATCATTTAAGTCAGGGTTGAATGATGATATTATCAGCGTTCTAGGGCCTTCGACTGTCATTTGTGTTACCACTCCAAGCGCCGATGCTTTCGCTCATGTCAAACCCGTAGAGGTATAACCTACGCTCGTGCATGGCTTACCCTGTTCATTACCTGGTGTTGCTCAGCCTTTGTCCTAAGTGCTCATGACCTGGTCTTCTGTCTTTGGCTGAGTGGTGGTACGTATTTTGTGTGTGGTTACGCATTCGTAATAAACCAGTGATGGCTCCTGTCGTCAGGGTTGAACCCTGCGAGATGACCCTGTTAAGCTCAAACCCTGAGCTCGCAGAAAAAGTCAGGAATGTGGGGTGGATGCCGTTCTTCGAGAAGTTTTCTGACTCGAACCCTGAAGTTACCAGAGTCTTTGCTCTGTCCCTGGTTAATTACCAAGCTGAGGTTGGTGATCTCTGCTTCCGGGTTGATGAAATATCCATAGCAGCCGCAACAAGTTTGTCTCTGTCTGGGCAGAGGTGGTTCAAATACCAGAAGATGGACATAACCGAATGGAGACGATTGTTAAAGAACCCGATTCAGGAAATTTCGTTTCGAACTGGGGTGGCACGTAAGTATTTTCTTAAAGAATGGCATCTGGTTCTTGATTTAATTCATCGATATTTGACCTGTGAAGGCCGGCTATCTTCGGCATACGTATATCATCTTCGTCTGATGGCTATCTTTATAGGGTTTCCTATTAATTTTCCTTACTACCTTCTGTACAGTTTATTTAAGATGTCAAATGCCATAAAGAAGGGGCCTAAACATGTTAGCCATAGTCTTTTTCATCATGGTCTAGTTCGAATTTTGATTGATCACGAGCTGTTGAAGTCAGGTCGCTCATGGGAGCAGTTTGTAGAGTCAAATGGTTTTTCATCCTTTTGTCATTGCATGTTCGACAGTCCTGATGACTATAGCAAGCATAGAGATTCGGGTTCGACTCCGTTCTTTTCTCCGCTCAAATCTCTGTCAAACCCTAGCTGTAATGGTTCCGAACCCTGTAAAGAGCCCATGAGTAATCCAGTGAACAGTTCTCATACCCCTCCAGAGTCTAGGCGTGTGAAGAAGATTTCAACTCTGTCACCTGTTACTCCGCCAAACAGTAGTGATAAAATTGGGAATCATCAAGGAAATCGACCCAAGTCCAAGCTGGTTAGAAGGCTAACCAGGAGTATGGCGAAAGCTAAAATGGTTAAAACCCCCGTAAGTAATAAGGTTCCAGTGGAAACAATTGTGATTGATGATGAAGAAATCATTGCTTCTTCGTCTGTTAATGACAATCTGGTTCATCCGGAGTCCATTGCTGATTTAGCTGGTGAAGGTCACCCTGTGATTGATAACGATATGTGCGAAAGTCCTTCTCTGTCTGTTGTCAAGCCGCAATTTGATGTCACTCGTGATTATAATAATTCTCCAGCAGAGGATAAAGAAGTGTAGGAAGTTTTAGTTGATCATATGACTGATTCTATAGTAAAAGAAAAACCGGTTAAAATAACCTCGACTATTCTTCGTGGAACTGGGGAAACCATTCAGCCTCTGTTCATTAGTTGTCTTTTAGACAAGGTTCGTAGAATTGAAGACAGGATGAATGAAATAGTAGCAAGTCGGGATTTAATGAAAGCTGATAATGTGGAGTTAAGGGCAAAAGTTGATGAAAGTGGTCAGCAGCTTTTACGATTGAAGAATCATAAGAACAAGCTCATAAGGAGGGTTCTCAAATTGCAAGATGAAAACGAGAAGAGTGAAGAAAAGGTCCATGAGCTCAACGCTCAGATCGCGCTCATGCAATTCAGGGATCCTTCACCGAATCATTCTAATGGGTTCAATATTCAAGTTTTTAACGCACCCGTTAATTTGTGACTATACTGGATTTCTTTGTTGTTGGTTTTAATGTTCAATTTTGATGATTAGGTATTTATTTAGTCTATTTCTTGTTTAGTATTTATTATTTATCATTTCGATTTGTGTTATGTTTTAATTTTATTATTACTTGATTTGTTGCAGGTGTTAAATTTGCTGTTTGCGCACAGATTTTGTCAACTGTTTATTTTTGCACGATCTCGCATCAATCAGAACAGACCGCATAACAAGTTTTCCAGGTGTTGTTTATTGCTGGAATCTTCGATTTCCATGGATCGTCTTGATGATTTGCTTATATGGAAAAATGACACGTTACACTTGTCATTTTTAATTAGAAATCAGTTGGATAATTCGATCTAGTTTATCTCAAACTTTTAAGGATGTTTGTTTTTGTAGACATGTATTTAAGGGTTAAAATTTTATGGGATAGGGGATGGATAGTCGATGAAAAGGGTACCACAAGACTGGGTTGATGTGTTTACGACTTTAGACAGCTACCTGTCTGCAGCCATTGACATTTTTAAACTGGTGATGTTATCAATATATGTGTGCAGTTTGTATATATGGCATATGTTTGTAATGTCTATTAGTCTTGTGATTTTATTTTTACTTTAGTTATATTTGTTGAAGTTCTCTAAAGGATTTTACAGATATAAATCTATTTTATGATTATCGATGTTTTCATGCTTTCAGTTTTGCTAATATATCATGTTATGTAATTGGAAATCGACATTGTTGCTTATATAATTTGTAATTGATTACTGTATGGGCCTGGTTAATGTTTATCTTATTTAAATATTACCTAGGCGTATCCATGTGGTAATTCTATTAGCATTAATTGATTTCATGGTTAATTTCTCTCTCGCTCCTGATCAGGATAATATATAGTTAGGGTTATATATTGTTTATTTTCTGCTGATTATATTACTTGAAAACCTATTCGTATCAGATTCTGTCTCTATGAATTACATTCAGTTTATTCCTTTTGTAAATGGTTGTACAAGATGTATATAGCAGGTTTGTGTACAATATTAACTATGTTTATATTTTATCTTTTCATCTTTTGTATCCTGTATTTATAATTCATTGATTTAATTTGATTAAATCTGTTAATCTAACATCCTGTAACATATAACCTGAATCAACCTTTGTAAATTATAAAGATAGGTTTCACTGACAATCAGTAGCAGTAGTTTTAACCATTAGACTGTTAGTGTTCCAGTCCAACAGAGCCTTTAAACCTGTCGGGAACGACTACCCCAAATAGCTTGGAGCCTGCCCTAAGGATCCCGGTCTGGGTCGTATCCCTCGTTGCGGGATTTTTCAAATACGCCCATCAACAAGAGTGTATGAGAGCCCTCTAGAATCGCATGGGTACCTGTAGACCTACATACACATATAAAAACAAATACATTAAATCCATCGGAGGTAGACACTTTCGTCTTGCCTTGTTCAAAATGAAATGTAATGAAAATAAAATGACACAACAAATGCTATGGAGGGGTAAAAGTAAATGCTGAAATAAAATGAAACTATACATACCTACACTAATTATGATAAAAGAGAAAGTTTAATTGAAATCATACCACTAATGCAACCATGAAAAGGTTTCTTCCTTTGTCTTTGTAGACAGTCCAAGACAAAAACACATCAAGGACAAGCTGAATATATAGTACTACCTTTGTCAGAATGGGGATGGAATGATGAACATGTTTGAGATCTTGGAAACCTTCAAGATATTTCCACAGGGAAGGATCTCCTTCACAAGATTTTATATGCATGCATGGATTAGGATCAAGTAAAAACTAACACCATTATATACCTATTTTGCAAAATCTGTTTTCCCCAATTGACCTTAAAAACCATCAAGGAATTATGCATGATGAGGATGAAATATTTTTTCCATGTTTTTCATAAACCCACACATCTTCTTGTCATCATAAAAGACACTCTGATAATTAAGGTCACTAGGAATTTAAGGTTTTAAAACTACTTTCCCTATCCCTGATTCTATTATGGATTTACAAGGGTGAATAATAGAAGTAGATGCTGCTATGGAATTAGCCCACTGATTTTGAGCTTTGGGAATCACTTGTAAATCTAAGGTGTTGAAAGTATTTGTGGAAAATTAGATTGCGTCCATATCCCATTTAAACCTTTGATTTTCACATGCAAAAAATCCTTTGACTCTTCCCATACCCGACTATGACTTGGCACCATTAAATTTCATCCTCCAAAATTGAACAAAAACACTGGTGGTGAAGAATATATATGATTTGATATCACTTCAAGAGAAAAAAATTTCATTCCATGGATCTTTTGGTTGTCCAAAACTTGCATCAATTTTTAGGAAGCATAGGAGTGTTGGTTGAGATCCACCCTAGGAGAGGGTAACCCTAGTCAATTAAGATCAACAATAGAATTCTCTATATGTGACCTTATATCATCCTTAATGGTGAATGAGAATGGTTGAACCATGTCACAAGGGATCTCAAAGGAAGGTCCTCTAAGGTATTCAAAATTTAGACTTTCCTTACTAGAGGAATCATGTATGGGTTCTCCATGTTGATGTTTCTTTAGGTTGCAACATCGAGAAAACATTCACTTAACGAAAATGGTCAGCTAGTGGTGAATGAGGCATTCAATCACAAGAAATGGTTGGAGAGTAGTGAATGATACATTCATTCATGGGAAATGACCATGTATTTTGGTTAGTGGTGAATGGCCTAGGTATAAGGGGCAGTGCTTCTCCCAGGTCATATGGCGTGGATGTTGGCCCAGGGTTCTCTTACATTACCTACTGTAGGATCAAGTAATCTATTCTATATCAAAGTATCTGACTTGTTTATTTGGTAGGGGATTTCATCCCCCTATGGAATATACAATTCTAATCTAATGTTGAATTTGACATAAACTTTAAGAAGTGTCCATGTGTTCTTAGTGTGGGTCAAATCAACATTAGAGCTCTATTCGTGAATAAACGTGCATGTGAGGAGATGATCATCAACAAGGACAACTTTTATATGATGAAGAAATAACCAAGGGGTCAATACATACCATTCAAGAAGTCCTAGATAGAATTGAAGAAGTTCCAAAGAATATTGAAGACAAAAAGACAAGTTAGACTATAAGAAAGAACAAATATGCCCAAGAAAAAAGACAAGTCTGTCCCAACAAGTAAATATTCAAGGGGACAAAAGAATATAAATAAAGTGCTCATACTCATTTGATCACTCATCAACACATCAATTCTTTGTTACATTGGTGCGCACTGCCCAAGAGGGCATATAAAATGTCCAAGGAGTAATTATTTGGGTTTCTTATTGACTCTAGAAGTTCTCTATCTCTATCTAGGATTTATTTGTGAAGTTCATTCTCTCTTGTTCCTAGGGTCTCCTCATGAAAATATGAAGAACTTTATGTGCTAGGGTTTCTCTTTAGGATTGGTATTATACTTGAATTGGACTGATTTCTTCTAAAAACATTGTTGGGTTTTCTCCCTTTTGGGTTTCCAAGGTGAAAAATAATTGTGTCTCGCATGGATATGTTTCTATGATCCTTTGTTTCCGCTGTAACTTTAGTTGAAATCTTCAGTGTGCAATTATTCAATGGAAACTGTGGGATGAATTGAATGTTTGAAATCATTGAGAAATGATATCAAGTTATGGAAATATATTAAAAATTCAACATGGTAGTAGAGTAGTTTTTAAATACAACCATTGAACAACCTCATATCTAGGTTGCAATTTAATTATTTGAGTGATATTCTTTCCCAAAAAAGTAGGCCCGAAAAAAAACAGGGATGAAAAAGTAGGTTTGAAAAATTAGGTATAAAATTGCAAACTTGGAGACTATGAACTGGAGGTGTTTAACATTTCAAGAAAGAAATAAAATCTAGCTCTTGTAACTCATGCAAGGAAAGGAAAAGGAAGAATAAATATTGGGAACAAAAATGCAGGTGGAGAATCAGCTCCAGTTGAAGAACAAAAAAAGAAATATCTTTCAAGGATCATGTGCTACAATTTTTATACATTTGGTCACTATGCTTATATGTGTACTTAAAATAAAAGGAAGAGAAAGTAGCATACATCAACAACTGATGTTGATGAGAGTTGACAACAAAATAAGACAAAACTTGATGCTAAAGTGGCAATAAGTCTTGAGAGAGAAGACACATATGAAGATTGACATTTGCAGACCAAAAATCACATCAAGGAACACTTCATAAAGAGGTATTCCATAGATCCAAGTAGAGCTTGAGGATATTTTTAGGGGTTATACATTTGACAAGAATTCCAAGATCTCTTTTCAAGTAGTGATGGTAGATCTGGGGAGATCTTCGATCTAGTGTACTTATATCGGGTTCTTGGAGTTCAAGGATTAGGAAAAGAACTTTACAAAGAATAAGATCAAGGACTTGAATATTTTCTATAAGGAGGTAGGGATCAAGAGGGAGTCAACAACAAGATAAGTATTCAATGCCTTGTGCAATGCATTTTATTTAATTAAGTTAAGTTGATATTTTGTTAGCACAATTATTTAAATGATACCGGTTAACTCTTGTGGAGATGTCTGTCATGTATTGATAGGTCCATAGTGGAGGATTTCAAGTTGACAATCCATGATCAAAATTTAACCATGTTCTTATGGGTAGATTCATCCAGTACAATAGTTTAAGATTAGAACAAGAGTCCTCATTAGATATTGGGTGACAAGACTCATGAAAAGGTATTCACAGGAGTGAAGCCAAAGGTCAGCCACTTCAGGATATTTGGTTGTCCAGTATACATCCATGTGTCGAAGAAGAAGAGGAAAAATTTAGAACCTTCTAAGAAGAAGGGTACTTGTGTGGGATACAAGACTTTAAAATATGACACGATCTAGATTCTAGGAACAATGTCAAATTGAGGTTAGTGGGGATGTTACTTTTGATGAGGGTTATCCTCTAGGAAGTACAAAGAGTCTCACATGGAGATTTATAGTGAGGAGAAGGAGGATATAAAGGATGAGGGTATGGTTCCCTCTAGTACACTTATTCATCTTTCAAAATATTACGAGGATTCAGTAGACAGAGATAGTGGATATACCTAGATATGTTGTAGTGACTAGGAAGAGGCCATCATGGATTCATTATGCTTTGTAGGCTCAAAGAGAGTCATGGATGATATTCAATGTTGTTGACGTAGCAGGAGGTTCATCTCAGTGTAGAAGGAAGTAAGTTGTTTCAGTGTTGGATACTCAGATGCAGGGAAATCGGGGTGTCTAGATGTAGAGAGTGCATGATACTAAAATGTAAAGAGTATAGGATACTAAGATATATATAGAGAAAAGTATCTAGATGCAAAGAGTGCAGGATACGTAGATGCAAAGGGAGTAGAATTTCCATAAGCAGAGGGAACATGATACTCAAATGCAGATGGAGCAAGGTGCTCTAGCACAAAGAGAGTAGTTGTAGTATAGTTTGTTGATGACGAAGGAGGTGCCCCAGCCAGGAGTCCCTACCTCACCATGAAGAAGTTAGATTAAGAAATCGAGATGAAGGATCTTGTCCTGATGCATTACCTCTTGGGATTAGAGGTGTGGTAGATACCATTTGAAATATTCCTCGGTCAAGGGAAGTACATAGTTAATATCTTGTGAATATTTAGTATGATAGACTGCAAGCCCATGGCTACACCTATGGAGGAAAATATGAAGATGCTGATTGATTTCGCTTCATATTTAGATTCAGTGGATCCCACTATTTTTAGGTAGATAATTAGATCATTGATGTACCTGGTTAAGACTAGGAAAGATATTTCCTCTGTAGTAAGCACCCTAACCCAGTTTATGGTTGAGATGGGGCATGTACAATGGGTTGTGGAAAAGCATGTGTTGAGGTACCTATGTGGTACAACTAGATATGGTCTGAGATATGTATTAGGTGGTGAAGTGATTCTACAGAGATATACATATTCTGAATGGGAAGGGAGTGTAGTGGACATAAAGAGAACCTCAGTTCCTTCCATGACACTATCATTTTTTAACACAAAATGTGATGCCTTAGATATCTGATTTTCGACATATTGACGTTGGAAATTTGAAAATCTTCTTTTTTTATAACGTTGGTTGAATTTTGGCCATTTTTCGACAATGATAAAACCCCATTGGAAATCTGACATAAAATAGTCGCATGTCTGATAAATAATTTCACCTCTTAGATGTAAAAAAACTCTACTAAGTTTTCTTTGTGGATGTCAGATAACCAACCACAAATTTCAGTACATTGACGTTGGATCTCCAACAGGGTCTCCTTTGTGGATGTTGGATACCCGACAATGTCTTCACTTCATGAATGCCAGATATCCGATGGCTATTCCTCCAATTTTTTGTCGGTAGTATAACCACATTGTCGGATTTAATATAAATCCGACAACAAATTTCACTTCAGTGATGTCGGATATCCGATGGATTGTCGACGATGATTCCTCCACTATGGCGTCGGTAGTATAACCACGTTGTCGGATTAGATGGAATTACTACCATAGATTTCACTTCCTACCTATCACATATATGATGAGGTTTCTTCCAATTTGTCGTCGGTAATATAACCACTCTGTCATATTTAATTGATATCTGACCACAAACTTCACTATATAGATGGCGTATATCGGACGGTGTTATGTAAACTTAGAAAAAAATATTTGGATTCACTAAAGAAACTGAGGAACCAATATTGGATATGGTATGCCTCATTTTAGATGCCTCGTTCATGGATGGCTTTTTAGCAATAGCCACCTCAAATTTTAACTCCACCCTTCATATCTAATTGTAGTATCATACGACCATTATGTATAAGGAATCAAGGGGACTCGCCACTAGAACTCTAATTTTTTGTGACACATAGTATTGAAAGCCTACTTGTTCCCTAAATTTGTTTACTTGTGGAATAAGAAATAAAATCCTATTTCACCTCATCCTTCATGGTTCTAGACATCCAAACATAAATATTTGTGATTCATTCTTGGACTGTTTCCACCATGTTGGGAGTCTCCCTAAAAAACATTGTTTTAACATCAAAAGTATATATAAAGAGATATATGATCATTCCTAATGAGAAAAATGATGATATATTTAATAATATTCCATACAACCAAGTAACTACTGATATTCCTCCTCTCCCATTTAATATCATGAATTTTCTTAATTGGGCCCATGAATCCATCTCTATGTTTACCTTGACCGTAGGGAGGGATGATGAATCTATGGTGCATAAAAGAATTATAGCCATATTGACATATTCAATGATCTATTAAGCCCCACATCAGATATTAAGAGACTATAGCCATTAATATAATATAATGTAATTTCCAAACTAATAGAGTATTATGCTACCCATCCTACCTAGCCTACATGTTCATATACTAGCAAAACCGCACCCTGTCCCACCTATGGATACAACAATTCAATGATCGTAATCTAACTAGGTGTCTTGAATAACTACATTGGGTTGTAAAAGGTGAGATAGATTCTTCCCTATTCAAATACATAAATGAGTTAATATTCACAAGCTTCTCATTCATCATAGGTAGAGAAGCTCATAGGACGCTCGATAGTATCAATCCATGCTTACACCTAGGTGATGTTCATGGGAAATGATACTAGTACTTAGGGGAGGTTTCCAAATTAATAAGGATGTATGGGGCTGAGCTGGAATCGACCTACAATATCCCCAAGATCCTTACCACAATACGTTTTATACAAGAATATGTTAGACATCTGGTTGATATTGATTTATTCCACTTCTTGAAATCCATAAAGAAGATTCACATAGTTTATCTTGGTGTCGTGATGGGATATGATTTATCAAAAGGGAAGGGTGTGAATGAAGCTATCCAAGTCTTGGATAAATTGAGCTTCCTTCTAGAGAAGCCTTGGAGGTGTTGTCCACATTTTACTATGGGAACAACAAAGGGAAAGTATAAGCTTAAGCCAAATGATCATGAGAAAAGTATAGAGAAGAGAATCTCTAACAAGAAATATTGATTGGAGGTAAAATCCATTCTATATGTTGATGTATATCCCGCCAAAGTTAAGGTAAAATACATTCTATAGGTTGATGTATATCCCGCCAAAGTTATCACCAAATTTTTCCTAGAACCAAACCTAAAGAACTAGAAGTAACATCATACAACAAATTTTAAAAGCCAAAGGGTATTATGATTACTACAACTTCAACAGACCCAAGCCATGCCCATCTATGGTGAGGATTTTAGTTTTATTCTTTTATTCTTTTATTCTAATTTTAGTGGTACAACATATTTATGGTTGTGGAATATAGATAATAAATATGGATACAATCGACATTGTATAGTAAATTTGGTCCCATATGAATATTAAGGAAATTTGTGTAACCAGGCCCAGATATTGCCATATTTTCTAACTATGCACGGAAAGGAAAATGCACACCAAGCTTGTCTTGGAAAGTTTAGAGATGTCACACTTGTGCCAATGTGCTTTGTCTTATCCATTTGCATCTCTTTGAATCACCCATGCAGGTTAGTATTGAAATGAAAATCTACCACAAGTCCTATTTTTTCCCTAGGTAACATATCCATAATATCTATATTTTGAGCTACATATTTGAGGCCTCTGAGGAGTTGTCATTCCAAGCCATAGGTCACCATACTGACAGATTCAATATAGCTTGTTTTCAGATTCTTCTAGCCTGCTCTTTCTACTAGCAATAATTACCATGACATGGATAAATATGCTTAAAACCTTCTATTAAGGAGCTTGGGGATTATGTATGTCAGTTACTCAATTTCCTAAATAATAGAGATTGAACTAGGAAACGAGGCATTGTAGTAAATCGATGGACATTATGCCTATAAAATTTATCATTGTTATGTTGTAACCTATAGTACATATATATTAAGTAAAATATTCAGGTTTATAAAACCATACACAATCAATAATTTTCTACCAAAGTCACAAAATCATGCTTGGAAATTCATCTCCAAAACCTCAATGAAAAATGCCAACAAATACAATATTTGCAAGAAAGAATTTACTAAGAATAAGAAAACATTGATAGTAGGCCCATATATAGTCTACCCAAGGACCGTTATCTTTACAGTGCTAATAATATCCATCTTTGGAATAGTCTTTGACACCAAGTCAAACCATAAATGCAACGTGGGGCATGAAAGGCTGAGTCCATTTCAAGTCTTTGTTAGGGTCCTTGATTGATCAAATTCTAGCTTGTCTGAACCCTCAGTAGTCAGAAGCATCCGATGTAGTAAAAGTAATGACCCGATATAATTGTGTGGATGCAAAATTTTTTAAGAAGCAAGAATAATAGCATTCTATAGAAATCAACCAACCAGGAAACTTCAAATATGTTTAGCAACACTGTAAATTCATAATAAGTGGACAATAGAACTAATGACTAATAAAAATAAAACCACAATCCCTATTGCACAATTTGAAAAACTATCATTATGAATTTAGAAAAAAGGAAAAGGATAATCACTACTTCAAATCAACCACATTCTTACCATCTTTCTCTTTTATGGTGATTTCGTTGAGGGTGTTACCCCTCTATTTTAATTGTGTCCACTTAGGTTTTCATGAGGCTATAGTTCTGGTATGGTCATAACAACTCGAGGATAGATTGCAAGGGAAAAATGTAATAGCACCAAGTCACGATAAAAGAAATAGCACTATCTCGAAAGTGATTGGAGATGATTTCTGATAGTGTATAAGATGATGGAGGCCAAATTGCAGATAAGTGCATTGCATGAGAGAAGAGGGGATGGGGAAATCAGAAACCCTACCAAACCAACAGATGGTCAAAGACAAAGTTACGAACTTGCAATTATAGTAACTGTTCATTGATTGAATTTGCATGCGTCAAGTAATTTTTACAAAGAGTTTCTTTTACTAAATAAACCAAACAAGACTGCCAAAAAACAATAAAATAAAGGAGAAAATGGGCAGAAAAAAATCCAAAAAGAATCCATAATAAACCAATAAAAAATGATCACTAGGTAAGTGATCATGTTATCATTCTAAGTGCCCTATGTTAGCATTATGTCCAAGGTTAATCACCCACTCAATCTAATCCATACATATTTCCACCAAGAAACACAAGTGATAGGAGACCTAACACTTTTGTACCTAGGTGAAAACACTTTTGGACTAATGCCAAAAGCTATGTTATTTTTCCCAAGGTATGGTATATGGGTGCCAAACATATTTTATATCTAAGAGTCTTGATACAAAGATAATACAATAGGAATTGTGCAAGTATAATAAATTTTAAAGTTAGTTTGTTGATTATGTGGCCCTTATTGTTTAAAAAACCATTCTTTACTTAAAAAACAAACAAGTATTATTTTTTGGGAATAAAAGGCATATAAACAATCAAGTTTTTTTTTTCGGAAGAGAAGGTATAATTACAATTTTTAATCAGATGAATTGCACTCTTGTATTTGGAACAAACTGTTACAATAATATTTCTTGAGATTTCAAATTCAAAAATATAAATTCTAGTAACCAAGCATCACCCAAAATATTTCTCCTTAAATGACCTAAAATCAATAATATCAAACTTTTATAAGTGTTTCACAATCATACTTCCGTGGATGTATAACTTGCACACTAAAGCGGTTGGGTTGTTTCACAAAAGGAAATATTGCTAAAGAGTTTTGAAAAACTATTAGAAGCAACACTGATATTTTAAACTGAACAAGTACTAACCTTGAGCACTACAACCATGATATGTACACCTATTGGATTGTACGCAATTCATATAACTAGTGCCCCAATATCTATGGTTGAAAGCTTGCATCCAATTAAACCATCAAATTCTACAGTAAGATTGCTTCAATAAGTATCAAACAAGAATTATCGAGGTGAATAAAGTATGCATGAAACTTTATACATATTACAGAGAACTACTTCGGTGATAT
>LPNX010350012.1:47113-58919 GCA_001517045.1 Pseudotsuga menziesii | reverse complement strand
GAGTGTAGATTACAAAATCCATATGTGAGTAGATTGGAATCTCTCTTAAGTCCTAACAAAACATTCACTTAAACATTGTGTAATATTTTATAATTATTCTACAAAATGGATAGGTAAGATAAGATAATTTTATTAATGTATGAAAAATGAACACAATAGTAGGTCAATGGAGTGTGTAGTACCATGAGAACGATACAAAGTGGGAGCATAAAAGTAGCTCCTATAAAAGATAAAAAGAAGAACTTAAATAAAAACCTAGTTCTATAAATGGAGAGTTAGTCTTGGGCAATAATATGTACAAGTAGAAATATGAAGAGTGATGGTCCAAGGGAGGAGAGTGGATTCAATAAATAAGACGCAAAAATGGTGATGGTGAAAATGTCACGGGCCACTTAAATCCCTAGAAGCACTAGAAAAAAATTGAGAGATCTATGGAAAATTTGTACTCTGAAGAATTTATGTGTTACCCACTCTATAACAATATGAAGGAGTCCTACAATCTTGAAGGCGTGTGATAAATTCCTTGTCACCATCTTACCTTGAAGGATTGATCTAATTAGATGATTTTGGGGGTACTTATCCTTACTCTTAATTCCTCACTCTGATTAATTGCTAGTTTTTCATTAGATCACCCTCAATTTTCCTTAATTAATCATGTTTTATTATTTAATCATGTCTTTAAATTTGACTCCTCCAATCCCTCTAGAAATATGTAACAATATCTGATCACACTTGGGACTCCTCCATTCTAAATTAGGGCACAATTCTTGTCTTAGGTCATTAGAGATTTTTTTTGGACTCTTTTTTTCCCATTTTCACCTTTAATTTATTGTTTTTTGACATGATCAACATCCCTAGTAAACCTGTCAATGTAGGCTAGTGTGCCTAAATCAAATATATCTCTTTTTTAATAAAGAGGACTTGTGATTTGTCCAAAAAATCATCAGCAAGAAGTATGAAATAATGTGCATCTGATAATGATGGTGTTTGTATTGGATCATGGACTTCAACATTTATAAAATCCTATAATTTGTATGCTTCCATGTTAGTATATTTTTGTGCTACTTTCGACCTGATCATGTCATACATATCCCTTCTTTCTTCTCCATATAGGGTAGGCCATGAACCATCTGAAACCTACTTAAAAGGGCGTTATGCAAAAAACAAAGATGGCCATATCTTCGATGCTAAAATACTTTGACATTAGAGTCTTTTCTAGTGACCATATTTTTCACTATTTTGGAATTCAAGATATATTTGTTACCTTTATTGGAACTCACAGTCATTTGCCAATGTCATGACTCAATATAAATATTTTATTTTGAAAAAATTTCTATTCCTAGGTAAAACAAATATGTATTCTAAAAATGTAAAAGCAAACAAATGCATAGTTATTGTGGGTCAATAGATTACTATTCTATCCCAAATATGTTTTTCTAGTAAACATTTCAAACAAACATTGTCTTAAAAGTTTTTGTTATGGAATTCTCTTAAAATATTAATATTTAAATGTCATTACCATTTCTAAATGCATATATGAGTATGTTTTCTCTGGGTACTCTTCAACATGAACATGATACAAAAAATGCACCCATATTTTCCCAAACTCACATTTAAGGTAGTTTAAAACCAATTTTGTTGTTGTTTTTTCACATAACTCAATATTGTAGAGACATGAGGTTGCTATGCTGCATGGAACTACTCAAAAGCAACCCATGAATGTCAATTTACAGTTTTTAGGGATCAAGAACAATTTACAGGTTTCCCAAAATTTAGAAATGTTGTTTTTTACCCAAATAACCGCCCATATTTGACTTAGGATCGACCTAGACCTAATATTTACCACTGCTATGACCCAAAAATTGCTCAAGAATATGCCCATAAATGAAAAAATGGAGTTGTTTAGTGTTCACTACCCCTTTCACAAACAAGTGGCGAAAAAAAGTGCCATTACTGTTGTTTTATCCCTCAGACTTGCGCAAAATTGCTCTAGAACTGGAATTATTGTTATTTGACACTATTTGGAGGTTATAAGAGGGATGAATCATGCACATGATTGTCCAAAATTGGCCTTGAATTGGTCTTGGTGATGTTGGTTGATTCTTTGAGGTCAAAACAGAAAGATTTTGTTAATATGAACTTTGAACACTTCCTATTTGACTTGCAGTAATGTTCACTCAAATAATTGTTGCACCAAATTTTACATGCAAATTTCATATACCTAGGCCATTCTAAATTAACTACTATTATATTCTATAATTAATAGTAGAGACACTCAATCATTAACAGGTTTCTAGGTTACTTTCAGAACTAAATAGACATGCTCTATTAGATATTTGTTGATTTAGGCTTGAAAATACATCTATAAATGGCCTCAAACCAATTACTCTACACTTTGGTGTGCATATGTGAAAATGTCAACATAGTATACCTACAGGGAATCTCCACAAAACTAGTGACAATAAACAACAAAATATAGAGAACGTCGTGGCTAACCACTAAATTAAAATAGAATACAAGGTGGAAAAGATTTTAGCTTATTAACATCAACATATCAATCATAGCATCCAGAGTCCCATACAATAGTACAAGCACAGAAGTGAAAACATCACATACCAAAATCGATGATAAGTTTCAGTGCATTCATGTCACCAATTCCATGAACACCTATAGATTTTAAAAAATTTACCTTGCAAGTTGAAAAACCCATTGCCACTTCAATTTAAATCTTGAAAGTTTCTACATTCATAAAACATTCAATGATTTATGTACATTAACACATAATTAGTAGAGATGTTACATGAATATTTGTCACATGTGCACAAACGTAAATTGACATTATACCTAAGATCCAACATCTCATATTTAATATCATACCCATCTATCTAAGCATCTATCCTAAATTCAGTTCTAGTTTTCCTCTTCTTTTTCTTACCCTATGGGTCTTTCTCTTACGAAGGGTAGCTGAAATTAACTCATGTTTTTAGTACTATACCCGCTTAAAAAATTTATTACTTCATCTTCTAGATTCCAATTGATCCAACAAGTGCCAATTTTTATCAATCATATAATTTGTTACACTATAAACTAATCTACTACAATAATCAAAATAAACTTTATTTTGTCCATACATGTTTACTCAAATATCTATTAATTCCATACGTCCATCCAAAAATTAGTGCAATACATCATAATTGGTGTTAGTAACTTACTAGAACCTGTTACCACCTATATTCCATGGCATTCACCTAGGTTTTCATGAGGGTTCTAGACATTACATATCTACTATTTTTCATGAAATTATGGACACTTTGACAACTCGAGGCTTTTTCTTGATCTCAAACAAGGATTAATAAATAATTATTGTAAGTTTTGGGACAATATATGGGCTGAAGCATCCTTATTTTTTGAATTTATCAGTAGTAAATGAGGAATCTAGGCATACTTCAGACCTATCCTTAAACACACATTAGCAATGACCTGTACTATGGGAATTCATGTGCATAAATTTAGTAATAAGAGGCATTTATGGGCTATTAAATCTCACAATATCTATGGAAGAATGGAACCAGTATGATGTAATGGATAGACATTTGATATTGTTTTTTATTGTACATGTGACCTACTTTCTTTATTGTTAGTGCATCTGCAATATTCTTTTTCTATTTACTCCAAAACTGTAATCTTTAGGAGGACTTAGAGAAATTTTCATATTTTATCCATTGAAATCAATAACAATGCTTTAATACGAAATAAAAATACAATGAAGAGTGAAGCTTTCATTCCACTATCTTGAAGCATCCAAACCATGCAACAACATGCATCAGAAAAATTCTAACAATAAGAGAGATGTCTAAAGATCAAGAGAATATTGTGCAAATGGATACCACTTCAAACTAGTTTTAGTATTAGATAAAATGGCCAAAGATCGAAATGAAAATTACACTTGTCCCAAACACAAAATCAAACTACAATGAAGAGTAAAGCTCTGATTCTTCTATCTTGAAGCATAAAAACAATGTAACAACATACATAAGGAAAAAATTAAGAAGAATAACAATGTCTAAATCCCTAGAGAACATTCTGCATCCATGTCGTGAATGAATCAATCTATGTGCAAGTTAAACATCCTTAGGAAACTCAAAACCTGCAATAGAATAATTGAATGAATAATGAAACACTCAACTATAGATAAGACATGATAATAAGCTTGTAAATGAAATGCCACATGGAAAAATAATTCATGGAATAAGGCATCAAGACACATTTAATGACTAAGTTTTATGGCTTACTTGTCTCTAGGGTGACTTGATTGGATTACATAGTTGAGTTGAGAAGTTACTTGCCATGGAGGTGAGAAATGTGTCATATGGACAATTTAATAAGTTAAAGGAAACAACTTTCCTTGGATGTGAGTGGTTTGTTCTCTAGTTGGGCATGCTTCCAAATTAGACGTTGAAAACCATATCTATTGATCACATTAAATTCATTATTGAAGTTGATACATTACATGCCCAAATTATTGGGCTTAAGAGTTTGACTACAACTAAGGTGAGAAATTTATCTCATGTGTACATTCATTGATTTAAGAGAGAAACATGCTTTAGAGGCCAGTAATTTGTCCCATATGGGAAAGTTTTAGTGATAAAAAACATTATCAAGTTCAAACATGCTAAAACTTTTAATAAAACCACTATGTACTTCTGACAAGCATTCAATTACTAGGCTTGAGGTGATCCACTACCAAATAAATGAGTTAATAAGGCCTTTTTCAATCAAATATGAGTGAAAACATTAAGAAATAAGTGATTTGATGTTCATCATCAACAAGATCCATAAAAAAGTTATTGCAACTAAATCCAAGAAGACATTGATTAATATTAAGAATTCCTATGACTATCACATACCACCTCAACTATGTGTCTCATCTAAAGAGAGGATTAAAGGACACCAATATCTTTCCATCCCTAAGTCATATGACATATTTCACCGCTCCTTTAGTCCCTTTTATTAAGAATACATGCATTTAAACCAATACCAAGTATATACACTTGAATAAGAGCTCAACAAAAAAATAACTCCCACATGTTGGGTATACCATAATGAACTATCTACTCAAATCAAGATGTTTAAAAAAATTGACACTAGAAAATATGTGATTAGATTCATTCATAAGAGAAATTAAGACCATAATAACCCATCAATGAATTCATTATTCATGTGTCCTTAAGTAATACATTCAATCAAACAAACAACACAAATAGCTTGAAATCAACCCACCGTTAATAATGCCAAAATATTAAATTACAAAGAAAAAAAAATATAGTTGATGAGGCTTAAAAATGTTTTGTTTATTTGGAGGGTCTAGGGCCTAAGTTCAATTAAGGGACTCAATATGAGATAAATTTTTGAGTATTTCAAAACAGAACATGGTAGAGTTCAATATTATGTGGTGAATCTATAGACCATATATTGTTGAATTACCAATGTACAAAATAAGTAAGAGAGAATGCTAAATTTTTTCATTTGTTGGCAATTGAAATCAATAATTTATCAAGATTAATTGGGTGAAGCTTAGGTTCAAATTCTATAGTTGCAACTATACCCCAAGATTATATCCAACAACTCATAATACAAATATACCAATAAATTGTGACTTAATAAGGTTTGAGACATCCCAATGGAAGTGCCTACCCCTCTATCTTTATCACAACAAGAAAATGTCTCATTAGGGATTTGAACCTGGGTGAAGAGGGTGTGAAACATACCTCCTCACCATTTGAGTTATTTCCTCTCGACAGAAAATTGTGGTCACAGTCATAATTGTTCATGTCCAATATTAAGAATGACAAGAAGATGTGTTTTTATCCACTTATGAGTATATGCAAGGAGTGAAATGCATGCCTCACATGTTTCACCACTAAATTTGAATGCCCCCATGGAAACCTAAAGGGTTGGATTCCTTCAGGGAAATTGAACCTTGGTCACCAATAAAATATCCTCATTCCTCATTAGTGGATCCAATCCCTTTGGGTGAGGATGTTAAAATTTCATTAAAAGAAACAGGATGTGGGATTACCTCACTGGTAAAAAGAGTAAAAGGGTGGTTCGAAGACTGACAGTGCATTGGTAAGAAGGATATCCCTTGCATTGTCTATTTAGTAGTTTGTCTCACTAAAAATGGCATATTTTTCAGAGGAAAGAACGTCCCTCCTATGTAGTTTTATGTCAAGGTAAAACCCTTTATAAAAAATTAACATTAGTTCAAATTTCAAAATTTGCAAGGCAAGTAGGGTTTCTAGAACTTGATAAAAATAATCCTTGATATTTATATAATGGATTAAATTACATAAACCTGGGCTTTTGTGGAGGTGGAGTTGTACCTTTTGTATGAGTTACACCATGTCTTTTGAGGTGGGTTTGAAAAGAGGAAAAGACATTTGAGCTAAAATATGCTCATTGGAAGTACTTCTTTGGATGGCACTAGGAAAGAGTGTTGATGCTAAATTGTTTTGGAGATTCACAACTAGTTATTCATAGGCTTAAAAATATTCTATAAAATTTTCTTTGATCAGATTTCAACACTAGATCAAATGGGATGTCCTAGAAAGAGGATGCTAAAATTTCCCGTATCCTTCACTTTTACTGAAGAGATATGCCATTTTATTCCCTGATATTACCACCACTACTAGTGAAGGATTTCAAAAATCTTTGATTTTCAAAAAGTGGTACAAAAACGGTGTAAATGTGGAGATATACAAGTGGAGCTAGGATTTTTGTGCAATAGTGGATCTTGTGAAATATTTTATTTTTGGTGGTAACTACATATGTGGATGCCCATGGTGTATGGTGCAAACCGCCAAAATGAGCTCTACATAGATTTACATTTTGGTGCTAAGAATAAAAAACTGAAGGAACAACCTCAAAGAGCGTTTAGGGCAGAACTTATTTTCTTTGTCACGTAGCTTGGTTCCTCCTTAATGACAACTACTCTTCAATATGTGAAGCGTAGTAGGATACTTCATTCAGATGGACTGCTCTGATATGGGAGCTAATTTGGGAATAGATACATTAAGTTCAAAACCTAACAAGATCTTATTTAGTTCGCACAACATTATGTTAAGATTTCCTAACATGTTTTAATTTTAGTGCTCCTACAGGCCACCTACATCAAGCAATTTATTGTTCTTTACCTTAATTGTTTTTTCCTTGTTATTTTACCATATGTGAGTCTCAAATATCAAATTCTACAAAAAATCCTTAAACTAACATATCTCCAACAACAAGGAGTTATTAAGAGCACATTCAGAATTTTTAACTGCAAAAAAATCCTATTTGTTTTGTAAATCTAGAGTGGAAGCTTGAGAGTCAAGAATGATTGTATTATACTACATCTTTAGCTCCTTCAATACAGAACATTGATATAATGTTGATAAAAAAATTAGCATATCTGACACCAACAAGTACATTATATGCCCCTCTTTGACATTAAAGTTATTTAGCCTTTGTGTTACCTATGCATTGAACTTTTTCCAAGAACCATGATGTGTGGTGTAGGACTGTATCACTTTGCATAATCTAAATGCTAATGGTTGGATGGTTTCACTGTAATGTTCACTACCAATGAATCATATGTTAGACACTAAGAGGGGGGGTGAATCAGTGTAAAGCCAATTTTACAACTTTTCTTGACTTGTCACAATTAACTACCAATTCATCATATGATTATTCTACTAATCTCATAATCATTTCATAAGCATCTTTCACTTCATCATTCACATATCAAAAGCATTTGAATCATCAAGAACCATAACAAAAAAGAACACAACACCATATAATTTTGTAATATTTTTGTATTAGTTTTGGTCTGGCTACAACCGTTAGGTAAAATCAACACCTACTGATATGTAGAGCACCTACTCTGCATCCAGGACCCTGCCTGGTTTTCTTAGACCCTGCTAAGAAGGGTTTGAGGTATCCTAACCTCAAAAGAAAGTCAAGCTTGCATTTACAATTAAAGTTCATTGTCATATCAACATCATTTGTTTCTTCAATCTATTCTGTTGCTGGTCAATACTGTGGATCATCTACTAAACTCTCTCATCAATACTGCTGCAACACACTTTTCAAGCTTCTCTGTTCATCAACACTATTCATCATCTCTACTACTGGTCATAGGTTTGCTCATTAATCTACTTATCAATACCGCTGCTCATGAATCTTTGGTCAATCTCTGCTCATCAACGCTGCAGGTCATAGGTCTACTCGTCAACACCTCAATCCACTTTCCAACTCAATCAACTGCTGCTAATCAACAATCAGTTCTGCTGCTCATTGTCATCAACTTGTCCTTATCATCAACCTATCAAACCTGTTGCTCAAGTATGTGCTCACAAGGATCTGCTCTAACCACTGCCAAAACATCACTGTATATTGATATATCGTTTCTCTGCTATACACTACTCATGTACCTCGTCATACATAGTCACTGAAAAGGTAATTCTGCTCTACTTATTCAGACTTCAGACTATGTATGCAAAATCAAACTTGGTTCTGTTATGGTCTGCTGCACAAAATAATTGCCGCTAACTGTTGACCTGTGAAACTCAAATAGGGTTTCCTCAGTCAAACTTGAACTGTGTAGGCAATTCTTCTCCTAGTATGTGTATGTCAGAGGCAAGATCAGACTTTGTACCTTGCTGCTGGGCTGTTGTTGTGCCCTTACTCAACAGCCTTAAAAAACATATTTCATCAAACAAAATATTATTTTGTTTTGATGAAATGTTCGAATTTCTTATAGCAAATCTACTGAACCGACAGCTACTGAAATGGTGACATTCCGTGAGCTACTGAATCAGTGAAATTCTATTTTTTTTACAACCTTTGTGAACTATGGTTAATGGACATAAATCACTGCATTAAAATCATTGCTTTGGATGAATTTATCTTTATAACTTAAGGGGTAAGCTTTGCTTGTTATCCCTCTCACTATAAGTCTTCACTTGAATATTAATTAATGGATATTTGTCATTGGTTTATTGTAAGTTTGACAAGTTCCTAGAACATCGAAGGCTTAATAATTTATGCAAACATGCTTTATCCTAAGTTCATTTTTCAAACCCTGAGTCATATTTGCTCATACTATAAATGTTTAATGTCGATTTTTATAATATGGTCCATATTGCAAAGTTTGGTGTTGGTGTGATGGTTTATATTGCATCGTATGCTCACCACCTTCGAAGGTTTAAATCACTATACGGTAAGGTCGAAATAGGGTTATTGCTTATGGTTAGATTAATTCATGTCTTCACCTCCAAATCCAATCCACCTGCTGTGATATTGATATTTTATTATTGCACTCGTACTTAACTCTGTCAATCACATTCACTTGCCAGTACGAGCTCATCATCGTGGCTCCCTGTGTGTTGAACACCTGTGATTCATTTACGGTATGATTGTATGTCGAGTACTCCAAATAAATAATGGTAACATGAGTTCATCTGGAGTATTCACCGTCACTTTCTCTTTTGATTGCCTCGCTGCATGATCATTCCCCTCCATGCCGATTTTACAGGGTTATTGGCTGTGTTTGCTCATGTCACAGTTTGTTTATCACAGAGTTGGGTTTCATTGCTTGTGTTTCTTGCTCGGCTTCCATCCTGAGTGTTCACTCTCCAGCTCACTGTCGTGTTTTGATTTGTGGTACCTCTTCTGTGTGTGGCTTCATGCATGCACGCATGCAGCTATGGCTCCTATGGTTAGGGTTGAACCCAGTGACATGAAAATTATTGATTCAAACCCTGAACTCTTAGCTAGGGTGGAAGCAGTCGGATGGTTTCCATTCATTTGCAAGTTCACGGATTCAAACCTGGAGGTGACGATGTTGTTTGCTTTGTTGTTGGACGATTCTAGGGTTAAAATAGCCGACCTTCGATTCAGGGTTGACGAACGCTCAGTGGCTCTGGCTACCGGTTTGTCGTTAACAGGTGAACGATGGTTCAAGTACAAGCAAACGGAGGTGAATGAGTGGAGGCAAATGTTGAAGAATCCTTGTCAAGACGTGTCGTTCAGAACCGATGTGTCCCAAAAATACTTTAAGAAAGAGTGGCGACCAATCTTGGACATTATCCATAGGTATGTGACCTGTGAGGGTCATCTCTCCTCAGCTTATATCTATCATCTTCGGTTGATGGCTGTGTTTATCGGTTTTCCTCTTAATTTGCCTCATTATCTAGTTTAGAGTATGTCTAAGATGTCTTCGGCCATTAAGAAGGGGCCGAAGAACCTTAGTCACAGTTTGTTTCATCATGGTTTGGTGAGGATTTTAATAGAGAGGGAATTGTCCAAGCAAAATCGGTCATGGGATGAGTTTCTTGAGTCGAATGGCTTCTTGTCTTTCTGTCATTGTCAATTTGATTGTCTTGAAGAATGTTTAAGGCATCAAGAGCCTGGTCAAGTTCCGGCTTCGCCTGTGCACAAGCCTGTGTCAAACCCTGAAGTTTGTGTAAGCTCCAGCATTCACGGTGATCCCGTTCTTTCTCCTGTGTGTAGTTCAGGAACTCCTGTACCTTCCAAGCGAAGGAAGAAAGCTTTAAATATATCCCCTGTCACACCGAAATGCAATGAGAATACCTGCGAATCGAAGGGTAAGAGGCCGAATGTTAAGGTCAATGGTAGGTTGACGAGGAGTATGGTGACTAAGGGTAGTACTTTTAAGTCTGCCATGACCAATAATGTTGACATTGAAATAGTCGTGCTTGACGATGAGGAAGAGAAAACTGTTTCACCTGATAATGGTCTTGATATTGATCATGAGCCTTTCGTAAACCCTATAGATAGCAGTCCTCGTGTGTCTGATAAGAATCTTCAGGTTGACCCTGTGATCGATTCCCCAATGAAGGGCCAGTCTATTGAAGTTAATTTACCCAGGTCTTATCAAATTGGTGAAACTATTCACCCACTCTTTGTTAGTTGTCTGCTAGATAAAATACACAGAATGGAAATAGAACTGACAGAGATGGTGGCACGTGATGATGTTATCAAAGCTGAGAATTTGAGGCTGAAAGAGAAAGTTGATTCAGATGATAAGTGTCTACTATGTTTAAAGAAGCATAAGAATAGGTTAATTCGTAGAGTAATGAAATTGCAAAATGATAATAAGAAGAATGAAGAAAAGGTGCGTGAGCTAAATGCGCAGGTTACCCTGATGCAATTCAAAGGGCATTCGCAAAACCCGGAAAATGGTGTAAATATTCAGGTGTTTAATGCCCCAGTTAAACTATAATGTTTTGGGCACTCTCACTATCGTATATATGTTTAAAAGGGTTTCAGGTTTGAAGTTGTAATCAAGTCATAATCAAGTTATTTTTTGTTACAGGTATCGATGTGTATTGATTTTTTTTGCATTATGTAGTTTATTTTATTTTGCTTTTGCGTGTGTTTTAATTATATCTCTTTTATGTGTAGTATCGCAGGTGATTTTGTTGATTCTCTTTCTTGGATTTTGATGACCGCTTACCTTCAGGGTGATCCCTGGATAATCGAGAACAAATCGATTAGCAGTAATGTTTCCTAGGTGTCACTATATCATTAGTGCCTTTGTCGTTTTTATGATTTTGTGCTATAAACAGAGTCTTTCCAATTTCAAGACGTTATTACGCATATAGAAAAATGACAATTGCATTTGTCATTTTTAACGAAATTGGTTATGATTTTGATTTTATAGTTTCCAACTTTATAGAACTTTCCTCATGTGAGATAATTTGTCATTACAGGAAATTTGGGGTCTAAAATGGGCCTTATACGA
>LPNX010350012.1:30895-41915 GCA_001517045.1 Pseudotsuga menziesii | reverse complement strand
AGCTTCCTTCTAGAGAAGCTTTGGAGGTGTGTTCCACATTTTACTATGGGAACAATGAAGGGAAAGTATAAGATTAAGCCAAATGATCATGAGAAAAGTCTATAGAAGAGAATCTCTAACAAGAAATATTGATTGGAGGTAAAATCCATTCTATAGGTAGATGTATATCCCGCCAAAGTTATGACCAAATTTTTCCTAGAACCAATCCTAAAGAACTAGAAGTAACATCATACTACAACTTTTACAAGCCAAAGGGTATTATGATTACTACAACTTCAACATACTCAAGCCATGCCCATCTATGGTGAGGATTTTAGTTTTATTCTTTTATTTTCTATTCTAATTTTAGTGGTACAACATATTTATGGTTGTGGAATACAGATAATAAATTTGGATACAATCGACATGGTATAGTAAATTTGGTCCCATATGAAGATTAAGGAAATTTTTGTAACTAGGCCCAGATATTGCCATATTTTCTAACTATGCACGGAAAGGAAAATGCACACCAAGCTTGTCTTGGAAACTTTATAGATGTCACACTTGTGCCAATGTGCTTTGTCTTATCCATTTGCATCTCTTTGAATCACCCATGCAGGTTAGTATTGAAATGAAAATCTACCACAAGTCTGATTTTTTCCCTAGGTAACATATCCATAAGATCTGTATTTTGAGCTACATATTTGAGGCCTCTGAGGAGTTGTCATTCCAGGCCATAGGTCACCATACTGATAGATTCAATATAGATTGTTTTTGGATTCTTCTAGCCTGCTCTTTATACTGGCAATAATTATCATGACATGGAGAAATATGCTTAAAACCTTCTATTAAGGAGCTTGGGGATTATGTATGTCAGTTACTCAATTTTCTAAATAATAGAGATTGAACTAGGATACGGGGCATTGTATTAAATCGATGGACATTGTGCCTATAACATTTATCATTTTTATGTTGTAAATTATAGTACATATATATTAAGTAAAATATTCAGGTTTATCATAACCATACACACTCAAGAATTCTCTACCAAAGTCACAAAATCATGCTTGGAAATTCATCTCCAAAACCTCAATGAAAAATGCCAACAAATACAATATTTCATACCTTGTAGGAAAGAATTTACTAAGAAGAAGACAACATTGGTAGTAGGCCCATATATAGTCTACCTAAGGACCATTATCTTTGCAGTGCTAATAATATCCATCTTTGGAATAGTCTTTGACAACAAGTCAAACCATAAATGCAACGTGGGGCATGAAAGGCTGAGTCCATTTCAAGTCATTGTCAGGGTCCTTGATTGATCAAATTCTAGCTTGTCTGAACCCTTAGTAGTGAGAAGCATCCAATGCAGTAAAAGTAATGACCTAATATAACCGTGTGGATGCAAAATTGTTTGAGAAAGAATAATAATAGCATTCTATAGAAATCAACCAATTAGGAAACTTCAAATATGTTTAGCAACATTGTAAATTCATAATAAGTGGACAATAGAACTAATGACTAATAAAAAGAAAACCACAATCCCTATTGCACAATTTGAAAAACTATCATTATGAATTTAGAAAAAAGGAAAAGGATGACCACTACTTCAAGTCAACGACATTCTTACCATCTTTCTCTTTTATGGTGATTTCGTTGAGGGTGTTACCCCTCTGTTTTAATTGTGTCCACTTAGGTTTTCATGAGGCTATAGTTCTAGTATGATCATAACAACATGAGGTTTTCATGCATACAAAAATTCTCAATGATATGTTGAATTTGATATGATCAGTGATATTCTTAGTATGCTCAATGATATTTTCAGCAGACTCAGATTTATTGAGTAGATGCAATGATGTACAATGATGTTATACAATGATATTGTATAGTTATGTTGTACAGTGGTTATGTACAATAATAAGAAATGGTGATGTGCATTGGTGATTATGAGAAGAGGTGATTATCAGAGAGTAGATTGATCATTTTGACAGGTCCACAGGTTCAGTGACTTCAATTTCATTATTCTTTAGGGTGGCAGGGTGGTGCTAGGGCTCACAATTTTGTGAGGTGAGCTATTGCATCACCTCATCATTTGCATATAATGAATCCTAGGGTTTTTTATCCCAGTTGTTGTTGGGTCAAATTTTACCATAAAAGGCTTCCGTGGTTTCCCCCCTGGGACTTGGGTTTCCATGTAAAAATATTGTGTACTGTGCATCTTGTTATTTTTCAGAAATATTGATGATATGATGCTATGATTGGTGATTATAAACTTTCTCCTTATTAAATTTAAAATTTTATAACTATGCAAATACCAATTCTCCCCCCCTCTTAGTATTTCAACATTTCCCTCCTTCCGTATTCAGAGAAAAAAATTGTAAACCTGTTGATATCCATTATAAAGGCCAAAGATACCCTAAAAAATATTAATTTTATATTGTAACCATTGTAATAATGAGAGTGAGTGTGCTGCCAAAGTTCCCACGCCCTGTCCCCATTCGGGGATCTGTGTCATCTGTCATTTTTTTGTTTGATTTCTCTTTAACTTAATTTTACTTTCTTATTTAGTTGATGTCACTTTGCTTTATTATTTTGAGTAAAATAAATACTAAGTCCAAACATTCCCAAGTTACCCGAAAGGGGAAAGATATTCATGGTAGGTAACTAAAAAACATTTTTCTATAGAATTTTAAAATTAGCCTGAACATGCTTTCCCGAGTATCCTGAAAGGGGGGAAGATATTATTATCTATGTGTGTTTTGCTAATAAAAATCACTTTTATTTTTAGTAAAAGAACATCCAATACTCCTTCCCCGTATGCTTTGTACTTGTAGAAGGAGCAAGTCGACATAAGTCGACTTGAACAAAGACCGACTTAGTCGATCAGCCGACTAAGTCGATGAGCTGACTTAGTCGATCAGCCGACTAAGTCGGTTGACCGACTAAACTAGAAGATTAAGTCGGCTAACTAAAAGTCATGTCGGTTCACCGAGCCGACAGGTAGTTATTCTATAACTGTTTGTAAATTGTATATATTAGGCTGTTGAGCCAAACGAGAACTCAATTCAGTTCTCTGCCTTGTATGAACTCATTGCATTAATATAATCTGTTTTCCTATATGTTCTTGTCTCCTGTCTCTGATTTATAGATATATATGTTTTATTATGTATTATTGGTAACCTTATGTGATCTGTGAGATTACAACATTGGTTCCATTGTCGGTAGTACATGTCTGAAATATATGCTCACATATGATACCAGAGCAGGAGATTAAGGACTGGTGGGACCGTAAAATTGCGAACTACTTGCAAAATTACGCAAGAAGGAACAGATTAACAGTCGCTGAAGCCAAAGAAATATTTTTCACAGAGACATGAAAAATTTGTTGAATCAGTGCCACAACTCTTGAAGCAACTTCTGGATGAGAAAGCTGGATGAAACTAAAGAACAACAGTTACTAGAAAAATTGATCCGAGGAGGCTGAACAAATTTGTCGTAGTGGTTTGAGAAAATCGTCGACGACTTCTGTGAGGAGCAAGCAGTTGAAGATAGAACTTCTGTGGAAACTGTCAAAGAAAATTTTTACACAGACTTCACCGAACAATATTTGTGTTCCCTACCAACCTTGCTGTTCAAATTCTTGATAGAGAACGGAGCAGGCCACATCGTTGAACCTCGTCCACCACTGTGCGAACAACCATCAAATACCAACTGGGAGGAGAAGTAGAGGAAGTGGGAGAAATTCATTGCAGAAAGAGAGTGGGAATACTTTCTGAGCAAATAAATCGAACTATCCAAGATTTCTAAAAAGCATCGGGTAGGCTATGGGGCGGTAGCTGGTCATGTGTTGGAGGTAGAGCATAGTGGATCCTATTCATTCTAAACCTGATAATCATCACCAGTAATGAAAAGTCGACCAAAGAGGACCTCCAGAAAATAGCATTGTACGAAAGTATGTCAGACATTCAGAAACAAGAAAGGGACGAAAGACGGAAGAGAAGGGAAGCAAGACGCGAACGAGCCACAGGGCTGCACGATGAACCAAACCCTAGGGAGGACGACTGCGAAGAGAATCCACCAGAGTCAGGTCATGACCGACAGGAAGAGGGCGTAGAGCAAGAGGTATCCCCTAAGGAGGAAGAAGTGTGGATAGAGCAGCCAAAAGCTCTCCAAATAACAGCTCCCAATGACAGAATAACCCTTTCCCCAACAAATCCGTGTACTAGAATATAGACTATTGTCGAAGATGACCTCCGACTATGAGCTGGTGACTTCAGTATATGGAGCTGACTAGGCGATGAAACATACATTGGTCGACACCTTATTATACGTCGGCCGCTCGAAGGAAATTGGGTGATGTTTCAAGTGGCACCCTCTCTCCAGAGTATCCACTTGCTCTTACTGACACATGAAGGAGCACCCCCACGCCAAATACAGCTTTAGAAGAAATCGAACAAGCAGGCCTGTGAACACCAAGTTGCAGTGGACCATCGACAACCGAAGTCGACATCAACCAACTACAAGTCGACAATGACTCGACGACCGACGGGAGCTCAAGATCTGTCAACCAAAATTCCGCAGGCTTGACTACATCAATAACCCCACCAATTTCACCACCACCAGCACCTCCACCTCCTCCAACTTCTAAGAGTAGTGAAATTGATTCAGACATGGGTCACGGATCAGCTCACATTCCTCTCTACGAGGGAGATGAAGACCCCAGATGACATTGGTTCGACTGCGAGTCGACCTGGGAAGCAAACCAGGTAACAGATGAAGACCGACAAATGGTACAGTTCACCGGAGCCTTAAGGAAAAGGGCCTTGACATGGTACATGAACTTTTCGGAAAGGAAGACTAGAGCGACGAAAGCCAAGATTAAAGTGCAGTTCTTATCATTCTTCAAAACCCCAGACGCTAAGCACCTGGCCACCAAAAAGCTCAAAACAACACAGCAAAAGCCAGAGGAGACAGTCCGTGACTACGACAAACATTGGAAGGACCTACTAAGCCAGTTAGATTATGTTATTGATGAGCAGTTACTAATTCAATGGTTCCTTGTAGGATTAATCGCAGAACGTACGCTGACATATCAGTATGGAGACATTCAAAACGTATGAAGACGTGCTAACAAAATCTCTGCAGGTCGAGATGGATGAAGACATACCTGCCTATCCAACGGACCACAGATTAGAGGAACAGCTTGAGAACGTGTAGAAGTCTTTAAAGGAACTAACCCTCAAGAATCAGGAGATCTGGTGTACCAATTGCTCGACAGCCGGTCATTCGAAATATAATTGCCGACAGCAATATTGTTGACAAGACATCTGCTTTGTACAAACTAAATCATTTTGCGAAATTTGCCAGGAACACGGAGATCACTCCACGAAAGATTGTCCATTTAACATGAAGAACGGGAAGGCTTCCTGGTGCACCATCTGCGAGACCAAAAGTCACAACACGGTCGACTGTTAGTTAAACCTGAAAAACCGACAGAACTATCAGGTGGTCTACCAAACGAATGCAGTAGCGCAAAACAACGAGCAAAAAAATACAAACAACCAGAATGGACAAAGATATGATGGCCGACCATATGAGTGCCGGTACGAAAACCGACGTCAGGATTATGGAGGAAGAGGTCGATTCCCTGGGAATCGCGACATCTGAACGCGTCAACCCACCCAGTGCTTCACATGCTACAAGGAAGGTCACCGATACGCAGATTGTCTGTACAAGGACAGAACTGATCTTAAATTCTATACACATTGCGGAGTAGGCGATCACTCCCTTGAGGATTGTCCTACTATGTTAGAGAAAATCAATACGAAGAAAAATGTTAATGTCTTGTCTTGTGTACAAAATCATGATGTACTAACTACTAAGAATTTACATATTGTTACTCAACAAGGCACAAAAATAGGGCCTGATAACCCCCAAATTAGCAAGATTAAAGACACAAATGTTTAACCTGACCCTATAAAACAAAAACACACATATCAAGAGGAAACCCACATATTTCATGACATTGCACAATAAGAAGACCTCATTAGTAGTCGATGTTAGACAACTTTACCAGATCCACAACAATACAGACTATACCAAGCCAAAAATCCATGGAGAACTTTACTTAGGTAACCAAGACTCAATTGGTTATAACTCAGATGCTGAACTATACAACTGGGAGATGGAAAATTACGAAACACAAGCAAGAGGGTGCTGGACTAAACAAAAAGTACAAAAAAAACCCACCTGACAGTGCTTCATAGTATCCATTATCCCCAAAATTTTTGAAAAGAAAGTAAGAGAACGCCCTACCTTACAACCAACCAACTTAAACACTACACAACTACCCAGGTATAAGGAGAGGGAATCCCCAGTCATGCACATTGAGAAAGTATCTAAGAACATTGGAGAACATGGTCGACTCCAAAGCTTAGTCGAAACGTTTACAGGTCAAGCAGCTAGACGGTGAGATACCCATCAGACAAAACTCCAGACCTGGACAACTGCTTCGAATTTCTTTGTCAAACGGTTTGGTGGAAAGAAGTTAACCCAGCAAGCCCAGATCCCTACTTTTACCCAAGGAGAAAACCTAGAAGAACACATTAAGAATTGTGAAAAGGAGTGGAGAAGAATTGGATATAAAGATGAGAGAACTTGGCCACATTTTCTCCCTTCAACCCTAGCCGACTTACCCAATAAATGGTATAAGATGGAGGAAACTAGAGATGAAAACTTCTTTTGGCAGGAACTCAAGGAAAATGTTATCAAAGACTTCTAGTTCATACCTCAAAATGAAAAACTGGCTGAGACAACACAACAAATCAAACAGTTTCTCCAACCGATCGAAAAACAACCCTCTCATAACCACCGACAGATCAAATACTGTAACAAGATACAAACTGAATCCAGACCACAGATGACCCATTTACACTTAGAAAATGAACACACAGAAGGCAAGAGCTTCAGATGGAAAACTGACCATAGTGAAACAACAAAACCTATCTATTCAATCTTGAAAGTTGAGACCATCGACAAACCAGATCTTGATAGAATGACTGCAGCCGACTTTCCTGCTACATTCTCACAGTTCAAAGAAGGAAGTCGGCCAATTAATGAAGCTAAAGCACTAGAGTGGCTAGATGAAAAAGTGAAAACTAAAGAGGTTGACATTTCAAATGACGACCGATCCATTCCCAACCCCCTATGCTGATGAAATCTTGAATGAAGTTGCAGGCCATGAATGTTATTCATTCACAGATGGATTCTCAGGATATAACCAAGTACCCATAGCAAAAGAAGATCAAAAGAAGACAACATTTGTCTATGAATTTGGTTCCTTTTCTTATAGAGTTATGCCTTTTGGGTTAAAGAATGCACCTGCAGTATTTTCCTGAATTGTTGTCAAGACTTTCCAAGAATACATATATAATACCATGGCAGTATACTTCGACGATTGGACTATATACTCCACCTTAAAATATCACTGCAAATGGCTTCGACTTATGCTGGAGAGATGTTGACAGATTCAACTCTCCTTGAACATACAGAAATGTATCTTTATGACTCCCATAGGCATACTCTTAGGGCATATTGTCTGTAAAGATGGTATCAAGGTCGAATTTGCCAAAATTAAAATCATCCTCGACCTGAAACCACCAATAAACCCTAAACAAGTCACGGTGTTACTTGGCCATATAGGATACTATAGAAAGTTCATAAGACACTATTCAGATATGACCTACCCTCTGGAAGAACTACTAAAAGAAGATCAAGAGTTCAAGTGGATGGAGGAATGCCAAATCTCCTTCGACAAACTGAAAAGAAAACTGGTCGAAGCCCCCATACTCAAATTTTCAAATTGGTTGACAAAATTTCATGTGCATATTGATGCATTAGAAATCACAATAGGAGCCATCCTAACTCAACTAGGGGATGACGGGATGGACTACCCTATAGTTTACAGCAGTAAAAAAATGAATAAGTCTGAAAGGAACTATTCGACCACTGAAAGGGAAGCCCTAGGTATGGTATTTTCCCTTCAAAATTATCGATGTTACCTTTTATCCAACCCCTTCACATTTTATACCGACCATCAAGCTTTGAAGTACCTTGTCAATAAACCCCTCCATCATGGGAGAATCTGTCACTGGCTACTTCTTTTTCAATAATTTGAGTTTGAAGTCGTGGTCCAACTAGGAAGTTAAATGTCGGGCCCGACCACCTATCCCATATAGACACAGGAGAGGAACCGACCGGAGTCGACGACGACTTGCTGGATGCACATTTATTTCGCATAGAAGCAGTGCTAGAAGAACTTGAAGAAATAGCTCAGTTCTTAGAAACAGGTCAGGCACCAGAAGGTCTGAACACTAAGAAAAAACAAATCTTAGCTATGAAGGCTTCCCCTTACAGCCTCATCAATGGATTTATATACACAATGGGGTTAGATGACATTCTCAGAAGGTGTGTACTCGCCCATGAATGAGACCAAATCATGCATGAAGCACACTATGGACCTGTAGGAGGACATTTTCAAGCAGATACAACTGCAAGAAAAATCCAACAGTCGGGATTATGGTGGCTGATGATCCACATAGATTGCAAAAACTTTGTTAGTCGGTGTGACCGTTGTCAATGACTTGGTCGACCTCTGTCGAGCATAGAGATGCCCTTGATATCTGCAAACCCTAGTCTCACATTTGAAATCTGGGATATAGACTTCATAGTACCATTTCCTATCCCAGCCAAATGATCAGGTGCACGATATATTATCACGGCAGTAGAATATGTCACTAAATGGGTAGAAGTTGAACCCGTCGATACATGTTCTAGTGAGGTAGCCACTAAATTTATCTACAAAAACATCATCACTAGATTCGGATGCCCACTTAAATTGATCAGCGACCAAGGATCACACTTTATCAATAAAACCATCGACTTCAAACCCACCTACCACCGGAAGCCCCTCAACTGCTACAGGTACCCAGGAAAAAGACACAGAAAAACAAAAAAAGAAGAAAGAGAATCATCCTTCCAGACTTTGGATTGGCTTAAAGGATGCAAGATCGTTGACCAACACAGAATTCGGCCAACTCCTCAAGACTTTGGACAAGGAAGCAAAGACAAGGACTCCATGAAAAACTAAAGAGCTCTTAGACAAAAATGCAGAACAGGTCGAGTTTCTCAGAAAATGTAGGGCTCTAGCACAATCTATGATACCAGGCCCTATTGAAGTCAACACAGATCGACCATTGGAAAGAGCATATCATCTCTTCGAGACCATGGTATCGATCGTCCAGGCTCGTCTACAAGAAACTAAGGAAGAGCAGAAGGAAGAGACAGCCCGAGTGCTACTGGCACAGCACACTTCCTTCTCAGAGGCAAACAAAGTGCTATAGGACAACATGGAGGAGTCTATCATTACCGAAGAAGTCTTAAGATACTGGCCTACTCACTATGGGCAAGTCTATCAGCACACAAGATAGACTCGTCAAGGAATTCAGGCTTTGGAGAGCAGGAAGACGACAGAGGCAGCACTCAGGCAGATGATAGAAGAACATATTGTGCTGGAGACAACCAAGCTGCAAAAGCTGGAACGAGAAGCACACCAGTGGGTCCAACAAGCCCTTCCAAACTTAGAGAAAGTTGACATCATCTGCCCGTAGATGAAAAGACTCATCGACACAGCTGACGAACAGAACCAGACCCTGGGCCCCAACATGGAGAAGATCACGAAAGTCCCACTCTCCGAAAAGATGTCAGTCATGTCATGCTTAACTACACTAACGATCGACATCCAGAAATCTTTGCAGAGTTGGACAGATTTTCAGCATCACCTTGCCATCACTGCTCTAGCCATTGTCAAGATCCGCGTCTAGAAAAGACCAACCATTCGTCTGCACAGCCCCCCACAATAGCATTTTGGAAGAGTTTGACAGAGACACTTTTTTTTTACCTCCCTGTTTCTTCGAGATGAAGAAACGTTTTGTTCATGGGGGAGATGTAGAAGGAGCAAGTCGACATAAGTTGACTTGAACGAAGACCGACTTAGTCAATTAGCCGACTAAGTCGATGAGCTGACTTAGTCGATCATCCGACTAAGTCGGTCGGTTGACTAAACTAGAAGATTAAGTAGACTAACTAAAATTCGTGTCGGTTCACCGAACCGACAGGTAGTTATTCTGTAACTATTTGTAAATTGTATATATTAGGCTGTTGAGCCAAACGAGAACTCAGTTCAGTTCTTTGCCTTGTATGAACTCATTGCATTAATATAATCCGTTTTCCCATATGTTCTTGTCTCCTGTCTCTGATTTATAGATATATATGTTTTAGTATGTATTATTGGTAACCTTATGTGATCTGTGAGATTACAACAGTACTGCTGTAGCTCGTTTGATTAGCTGGTTGTACCAGAAAGGGGTATGAGTGACTAGGCTAATAGGAAAATACACATAATCCCCTTCTTGAGAATTTGAGAGGTTGCAAAGGGTGACTACCATAGAGTCCGGTGGATACTCTAACTAGGTTATGCCTCACCCCATTGGACACTTATTAAATCTTCTTTAGCACTCATTGCAGGAGAGCTTGTCTTGTCAGGGCAAACCCAAAAATTTTCCCACTGCCTAAATCACTCATTAATAAATTAAAATTGACCAACAAGACAACTGCAATACTTACACGACACAACAACATACCATATCACAAGAACTCCATATTCATTGTCATTAGTCTATGCTATTATTCATGTTTAAATAAATTATACAAATGTTGTGAATGGTGTCGTTATTCAAAGTTGTTGCTATAATAAATTTGTAGTGTTTTGTTGTAAAATGTTAAATTCATTTCACATTAATTCATAGATCATTTTCTTTTCTTAGATTAGAGACCTTAGATTTTATTTTTACAGGGAACACCCCCTTGGCTTCGCTAGGAGTTTACCTACATGGAGGAGGTAAGTATCAGGTGAAAACACTTAGCTCTAGATTCCCCCCAAGGTCACACAGTGACATGAAGATTTCTACCATGTGAGCTGAGG
>LPNX010350012.1:0-12053 GCA_001517045.1 Pseudotsuga menziesii | reverse complement strand
GTTTTGAGGGCTTCTATCTAGCACATGAGTAAAAAATCAGGTTTTCATCGCCAAATTTGGCCAAAAAGTGTTACCCATCTTCATGGAATCACCCTATTACGAAGAATAATCATTCATTATACACAACGGAAGAAAAAAATATCAATCAACACTTCATGCATTTATAGATAAGCATTTAACATGTATATCATCATTCATCAAAGTTAAATATGATTGCAGACGCAAGTTAGGCAAGAATAGTTATCTTATAAAGAGCTTGTTCCGCAACCAGCTACGTCACTGCAACGTTCCACCCAACCATAGGCCCGCGTGCTCCTTAATTTCTCAGAAACGTTTCCACCCCCGAGACGGGCATGATTCCCCAAGGAATAAGGAACTAACAGGCTTACATGTAGCCAAGGATAACAACACCACTAGGGTACAAAGTTTAGCCAAGCCAACATAGTTGGGGCTTATCAGCCGAACAACAAATTAGCCAAGCCAACAAAGTTGGGTTTTTCAGGCCATCCAGGAGCTAGGAAAGGATAATGCTAAGATGGTGCACCGACACCATAACCAGACTGGCTTATAGAACACCCACACACACCCAACACAAGGAAATCAATACTTTCTCTGCAACGTAGTCCCTCAGACCCTGATCTCCCTTCCAGTGCTATTCAGGGGTTGTGGAGAAGAAGACCAGCTCAATGGTTCTGTCTGTGTGGTTCTCAACCCACCAGGTTTATCAAGCACCCCAGGCCCTCATTCACCACTCCAATGTAGTATGAGGACAAAACCACTGCATGCAAGCAGCCAAACACCTATTCAGCTTTTACAGGGGAAAAACATAGTCGAATAGAATGTAGGTATTCACAGCATTCTTCAACTGATATCACCATAAAAAGGGAAAATACAGCCAAGCAAATCGTGGGCAAACAGTTTCCCAATACAAATAGGAACCCACAACACACAAAACCCACTGTAGTTGCTAGGAAAGCTTACATAGACTAGGAATGACAAATACCAGACTTCCAATCTCTATGTGAGAGACAAAACACAACCCACAGAACTATGGACACAATTTCAACGATGAAAATAACAAGACAATACGCTACCTGATAAACATCGAAAAAGACACAAAACTCTACGTGAATCAAAGGAGATAAAACAATCCACCAACCCTCGAATTCGTGAGGCAGAGGAGAACCAACATCCTCGTAGGCCAACAATTTGTGCAAAAAAGGGAAGGTGAACCCCCAACAATCGGAATGTGGAACCTTTAAATTAGTCCACGTGAAGAAACTAAACATCCATGATCAGGGTAGTGGACAGGTTAACAGATGCGTCATGGAGAGAGAGTGAGCGGGCGTGGGCATGGTTTTCCTACCAGCCAATCACTGTCCCAACTAACAATGGAAATACTTAAGGGTGGTGGTGACACATGGATTTCCCCCATGATTCAATGCCCAACATTCCCATTTCCTTATCCTTCAGAATCATGCCCCTTCTCATTTTAGTTGTTGCGAACATAGCTGGTTGGGTTATTTAATTAAAATGTGTGTTTACATGATGCCACAATTAAATATATGCCGTATGTCCCGGTATCCATCGGTGACCATTCCCAAAACAGAAACACAACATAACCAAATCGATGGTGGGGCCTTGGAATTTAGCTCCGCACCAAGATTATTTACAATATACGTATCATGTATTTTTAATGTAAGCATGGTTAAAATTGGGGTATTACATTCCCCTCCCTCTTTAATAGCACTATCCTCAGTGCTTTACAAAATTGAACAAAATGCTACATTGGTACCGCCTTAGTGTTCCACATAATTGAACAAAAATGGATGTGCCAATCGCATGGCATCCTCCAGCCCCCACATAGCTTATTTAGGTCTGTAATGCTCCCATTACACCTTTACCTGCCCTATGGCTCAGTTTTGGAGCATTGTGACCTTCCTGTCGAGGATTCGCATTGCCTCAATTTGGAACTCTCCCTCGAGTTCCACCTGAATCACATCCCAATTTATCACACGGTTAGGATCATGTACATATTTCTTAAGCAAAGAAACATGAAAAACATTACGAGCTCTAGTACTAGTAGGCAATGCAAGTCTATATGCAACAGGCCCTATTCTTTCAAGCACTTCAAACAGCCCACAATATCTAGGTGACAGCTTGGCACAACTTCCAAGCTTCAAGGAACTTTTCTTTGCCTTCACTCTGAGGTAAACATGATCCCCAACACTAAACTCTATGTTCATCCTATGCTTATCTGCATAGCTTTTCCATCTGTTCAGTGCTGCTTTCAGATTCTACCTGATCTTTACAACCTCTTGCTCCATTTCCTTAAGCAATTTTGGTCCAAGCACAACTCTGTTCACCGGGTTGTCCCAAGTCACTAGTGTCCTACACCGTCTTCCATACAAAGCTTCATACGGACTCATCCCCAAGGATGCCTCCTATCCATTGTTGTAAGCAAACTCTACCAAGTGTAAGTAATCTTCCCACTTGGTTGGTTTGTCCATCACATACATGTGAAGCATATCTTCAAACACCTGGTTAACTCTTTCTATCCGCCCATCTGTTTGAGGATGGTAGCCAGTGCTGAAGTTTAGCCGTGTACCCAAATTTGCAAACAATCCTTTCCAAAAATTGGAAGTGAACTTGACATCTCTATCAGAAATTATTGCCTTCGACAATCCATGCAATTTGAAAATCTCCTTCATGAAAATCTTTGCAATGTCATCAGTCTTGTGCGTGGACTTCACTGGTATAAAATGTGCTGCCTTTGTCAACTTTTCTACCACAATCATGATGGAATCATGTTGTCTCCAAGTCATCAGCAATCCTGTAATAAAATCCATGGAAATAACTTCCCATTTCCATTCTGGAACTGGAAAAGGCTGCAACAAACCTGTTGGATGTTGATGCTCAACCTTTACCTGTTGAAATCTCATGAACCTTGAAATGTATTCAGCCATGTCCTTTTTCATTCCTGGCCAAAAGAGCTGCTTTCTAGCTATAGCAATTGTCTTCTAATATCCTAGGTAACCAGAATATGGAGCTTGATGGATTTCATCCATAACAAATCTCCTTAAATATGCTACATTTGGAATATAAATTCTGCCTTTATAAATGAGAATTCCATCTTCTTCCAATTTATATCCCTCATACTTCTTCTCAAGACTTTGCTGCTGCAATTTGTCTTTTACCTACTCATACAATTCATCGTTGGCAACATGATTAACAATCTGCTGCCTCAATTCTGATTGGAAAATACTAAGAGATGCCACATGCATTTCCTGTACCTTCTGACTGAGTGCATTAGCTACCTTGTTCTCCTTTCCTTTTATGTGCTTGATTTTTAAATCAAACTCACATAAAAATTCCATCCATCTCGCTTGCCTAGCATTCAGAGTAGGCTGATCAAACAAATACTTTAGTCCTTAGTGATGTGTTCTGAGCTCAAATCTTCTACCCATCAAGTAATGTCTCCACATCTTGAGAGCATTTACTATGGTTGCAAGCTTGATATCATGAGTGGCATAGTTCTTCTCATGCTCCTTCAGATTTCTTGACTCATAACATATCATGTGGTTATCCTGCATAAGGACTCCTCCAAGCCCTTGTCCACATGCATCAGTACATACAACAAAATATTTCTCTAGGCCTGTAACTTTCAATACTGGTGCACTGGTGGGAAGGTTCTTCAACCACTGGAAGCTTTCTTCACACTTCGAAGTCCATTCGAACTTTACCCCCTTCTTTTGCAAAGAAGTGATGGTATGTGCAACTTTGGAAAATCCTTCAATGAATCTCCTGTAGTATCTTGCAAGTCCCATAAAAGATCTTACATCCGTCACATTTCTTGGAGTAGGCCAATTCATAATGGCTTCAATCTTTTTAGGGTCTACTGATATACCCTCTTTTGAGACAATGTGACCCAAATACTGAATTCTATCCCTGTAGAAGTCACACTTGCTCAGCTTTGCATACAGCTGATGTTCCCTGAGCACTTGCAATGTCAATCTCAAATGCTCTTCATGTTCTTCCTCATTCTTAGAATAAACAAAAATATCATCAAGGAAAACAAGAACAAACTTGTCCAAATACTTACTGAAGACACTGTTCATAAGGCACATCAATGTAGTTGGTGCATTTGTGAGACCAAATGGTACCACTACAAACTAATAATTTCCATATCTTGTCTTGAAGGCTATCTTATGAATGTCTTCATCCTTGATTCTCACCTGATGGTAACGAGACCTCAAGTCGATCTTGGAAAATACCTTTACTCCTCTCATTTCATCAAAGAGGTCATCAATACTAGGCAAAGGATATTTATTCTTCATAGTAACCTTATTCAACTATCTGTAATCAATACATAACCTGAGTGTACCATCTTTCTTCTTTACAAATAGAACCGGTGCTCCCCAAGGAGACACACTCGGTCGGATATACTTATTTTCCAACAACTCTTGCAGTTGCATCTTCAACTCTAGCATCTCCAGTGTACTCGTCTTGTAGGGTGTCTTGGACACTGGTTCTATGGCACAAGTTCAATGGTGAAATCAATGTCCCTCTTTGGAGGAAGTCCTGGAATCTTATCAGGGAATACATCCGTGAATTCCTGTAACACCTGATAGTCCTCCAACCTAGGAGTTTCATCTCCTGCTGGTTCCAGAATATGAGATGCATACAATTGGCAACCTTTCCTACAAAACTTCTTCAACTACATTGCTAAAACCTGTCTTACTGAAATTACCTTTGGAATACCCTTCACAACTATTGGGTTTCCTACTTCATTGGTGCATTCAAAAGTATTGTTATAACAGTCAAGCTTCACTCTATGAGCTTCTAACCAATCCATTCCAATGAGAACATCATAGGAACCAAGCAGTAGAACATTCAGATTTACACAAGCGTTCAATCCATTCATGAAAAATGGGCATTTATCTACATGTCACTGAATTTTCTCTTAGTCCCAGTGGCTAGCTGAACTAACCAAGATTTTCTCTGCTTTACCTTCTTAAAAGCACAACTCTCCACTACCCTAGGACTGACATAACTGTGAGTAGAACCAGGGTCAATCAAAATAGAAATAGATTGCTCAACAATATCACCTGCAACTTCAACCATAGTTGACTGATGATATGCCTGGCGGTCCTCCAGTGCTGCATAAATTCTAGGGACTGCCCTTGCTACTTGACCCACTGTTTCTGCTCCCTGAATGTTATAAGCTGGCCTTGCACTTTCATTCTCGAGGGGACAATATCTACGCATGTGAGGTCCTTCACATTTCCGACATTTGAGTGGACCTTTATTTTGTTGTGGCTCTTTAGGCTTTCCACCTGTCACTCCAATGGGATTATTCGCAGCTTGGGATGGCTACTTCTACTGATTCATGAATCTAGAAGGTTTGAAACATTTCTTTCTTTGGTCAAACTTCTCATTCTTCTTGTCCTTCCATGCCTTGTGGTAATCAGGTTTACCTTTGCTTTGCTCATAGAAATATTTAGCCTTTCTTATTGCTTCTTCGAGATTTCTCGATTCATAGAACTCAATTCTATCTTTGTAGGATTGAGGCAATCCACTTAGAAACCATTGGATTTTTACTTTTTTATCTCTGATATACTGGACATACCTCAAAAATTCCAAGAATTTATTTGGATATTCATCCATGGTTTGTTGTCCCAATCTCAGCTCATGGAACTCCTTGATCTTGTCATCATAATACCTGTCAGAAAGGTATTTCTGCCTGAAATACTTCTTGAACTATTTCCACTTCAGTTTCCTTTCACTAATATTCTTTACCTGCTTAAAGTGTTCCCACCAAATGGATGCCCTTCCATTCAGATTGAATATGGAAACTCGTGCCTTCATGTTTCCTGAATAATCCTGCACCTAAAAGTACTTCTTGATCCCAAGAAGCCAAGCTTCAGCTTCTTGTCCTGTATTTATCTCACCATCAAATGTAGGAGGTTTAGCTTTCCTAAATTCATCTCGAGAGCAATCCCTATGGTGCCTTCTTCTTTTCCTTTTATGAGAAGATGAACTTGTATCTCCACTGGATTCTTCAGAGTCAGATGATCCACTGGAAGTCCTTCTTCTTCTCCTAGTTCTACTCTTACTACCTTCTAGTCTTGATGTACCTTGTCCATAATCTATCTTTTTTTGTAAATCTGTCAAAGTCTACAATATGGAAGCATTCAACTAATGCTTCTCTTCCTAGGCTTTAACCAAGCTTCTCATGGTGGCTGCAACCTCGGACTGTGTCCGCTGGAATCTCCTTCCATTAGACTCTATGTCCTCATTTCCATTACGGACATTTTCTCCGATGGAATCTTCTACTCGCTCGTAAGACTCCTGAGCATCATACCCATCATGGGTTCTCATGACTGAACCACCTCTTACTTTACCACACTATTCTTTCTGGAGTACTGCTCGTGGAAATTATCTATAGTTCTACAAATGTGTTAGTAGCAAACTGTTAGATGCATAACATTAATATAAATAAAAACTACTTACCTTTTTCTTCTGGAAATTTCATAGAACAACAATTATGTTAAAAAATATAATTTTCTCTATTTCTTTTCATCCCTTTGACCACGGATAGTTTACTGAAATATGCTGAAAACCGACTGAAAGATAGTCAAAAACTGCATGAAAAATTACTGAGAAATTCCTTCGAAAAACTCAAATTTCCTTAGGCCCTAATTGGACCTCATCCCAGCTATTCTGCCAACACTGCAGTAGTCAAAACAACTACACTTCTTATCTGCAACGGCAAGCAGATCAACTATTCATCGACGATCTGTTCGCTTACTCCCTTCCGACGTTTAGGCAGTCAAACCACTAATTCCCTGCTGCACATCGACAGTTTGTTGGTTTATTTCTCTTCGACGTTTCGAGTCCGGAGTGATCTAACCCCCCTGAATCTACAATGGTGATGAAATTGTCTGTTCATCGGTGGTCTGTTGTTTACTCCTTTCCCACGTTTCGGTGGGTAAAATGATTAAACTCCCGCTCTGTATCGATGAGCAAAACATATGTCAATCGGGTGCACAGTCAACGGCAGAAAGTGTTCTTACTTCGGTTCCTGCGGGAAACCGACTAGGCTTTTGATCAGTGATGTCAACTACTACTCATCGGGCATTTCGAGGGTTGAAACTTATAAATTCTCCTGCTGAATCTGTGAGTTACTCGTCTGATTCCTTCCGCCACATCGGGCCCGCAGTGGTTTATTATCCCGCGTCTGATCGACGATTCGCTAGTCTATTTTCATTCGCAGTACTGGGTCCTTAGCAGTCTAGCCCTCTGAATCTGTAACGATAATGAGGTCTACCCATTGGTGGTTTCTTCAGCTAAATTTCTCTGCGGTATCGGCAGTCGGACATGTTGTTCACCGAGTGCACAGTCCTTTGGGCAGCCGCAATGGTGGGTTTACAGTCTTCCTTTTCCTTCCAATCAGTGATCTGAACCTTAATACTCCTTTGATGACCTTATACAAAATTTTCAACATTTTATTTAGTGGCTAGGTTTCCTACGCATCGGACGGTTAGTCATCAAGCCTTCTGCAATAGTGGCCCACAATCAAAATAAGTCTTCCGCAGATCTTGACTTTGTCGGAGGTCAGAGCCTCTAGAGGCCACAACATCAGCGCTCGGATGCACTCCCCATCAGGTGGTTAGTCTTCTCGATCTTCGCAATGGCAGATGTTCAACAAACTTGGAATATCTCATCGATGACCACATCCTCTGATCATTGGTGATGTGATCAACTAACCATCGTCGATGGCTGATGGTTCCATGACTTAGAAAAATTTTGAAATTTTTTCTCTTTCGCAAATTCATGTAACTGTCAGTCAGCTCTATCTTCCCTTATACATTGCGCATCAAATAAGAACCATCTTGGCATCGGCAAGTGGAATTTTTAACCATTGAAGGTTTAGTGGACTAGGCTTCCGCAATGGCGTCGCTTTGTTCCACTAATTCCTTCTGCTGTAGTCGTCAAATTTCACCCCATCGAAAACATGATTAGTTGTGTGTCAGTGATGTGATCAACTAATCATCGTCGATCACCGACGGTCTCATGACTTTGTCAAATTTTCCAAAATTCCCTAGCGTCAGTAGTTGCAGGCTCTATGCATCCGAAGCATAGTGGTCCAGCCATCTGCAACGACGGGTGCTCGATCAACTAATCTCCGCTGATGATTTCAACACTTAAACAAAAATTTAAAAACTTTCTTCTTCTGTCAACGGTCGGAACCACTAGCACTATTGCATCGGTGTTTTAGTCCCCATGGTAGCCACAATGGCGGCAACCCATTCAACTAACTCTTGTTGATGTTCATCGGTAGTTTCCCCGTCTAACCATCGACGATGAGAACAACTATCTTCCGCCGATCGCCGATGGTCAGACTTAGAAAAAAATTTCAATTTTTTTCAGTCACCATCCATCGAGTGGACTTCCCATTAAGTGCCTGCTGCATCGGAAGATCTTGTCACTAAGTCTTTCAATGGACCGATAGTTCCAGCACTTAGAAAAATTTTCGAGTTTTCCTGCCACAATTTCTGATTGCTACTGGGTAGAAGGAAATCTTCATCTGCTATCTGATCTGTCATGGCCCATTCAGGCCCATGCTGCAACCAGAGCTCTGATACCACACTGTAACGTCCCTAACCCTTCAACTAATGAAGAGGACACTATGATATGTCAAATCATCCGGGCATCTAGCCCCATGAACATGAACATACATACATATAGTGCTGAAGCATGATACTTTAAATCATAAAACATATTATGAAGCATAATCATTCATTATACACAATGGAAGAAAAACATATCAATCAACACTTCATGCATATATAGATAAGCATTTAACATGTATATCATCGTTCATCAAAGGTAAATATGATTGTAGACACAAGTTAGGAAAGCATACTTATCTTATAAAGAGCTTGTTCCGCAACCAGCTACCTCGCTGCAACATTCCACCCAACTATAGGCTCATGTGCTCCTTAATCTTTCAGCAACACTGCCACCCCTAAGCTGGGCATGATTCCCTAAGGAATAAGGAACTAACAGGATTACACGTATCCAAGGATAACAACACCACTAGGTTACATAGTTAAAACAAGCCAACACAGTTGGGTTTATCAAGTGAATAACAGATTATCCAAGCCAACAAAGTTGGGTTTATCAGGCCATCCAGGAGCTGGGAAAGGCTAATGCTAAGTTGGTGCACCGACACCAGAACCAGACTAGCTTCTAGAACACCCACACACACCCAACACAAGGAAATCAGTCATTTCTCTGCAACGCATTCCCTCAGACCCTGATCTCCCTTCTAGTGCTATTCAGGGGTTGTGGAGAAGAAGACCAGCTTAGCGGCTCTGTCTGTGTGGTTCTCAACCCACCAGATTTATCAAGCACTTCAAGCCCTCATTCACCACTCCAATGTAGTCTGAGGACAAAACCACTGCATGCAAGTAGTCGAATAGCTATTCAACTTTTACAGGGGAAAAACATAGTTGAACAGAATGCAAGTATTCATAGAATTCTTCAACTGATATCAACATAAAAAGGGAAAATACAGCCAAGCAAATCGTGGGCAAGCAGCAACCCTATACAACTAGGAACCCACAGCAAACAAAACACACTGTACTCGCTAGGAAAGATTACACAGACCGATAATGGAAAATACCAGAATTCCAATCTCCATGTGAGAGACAAAACACAACCCACATAACTATGGATGCAATTATAGCCACAATTTCAACGTTGAAAATAACAAGACAATACGTTGTCTGATAAACATGGAAAAAGACACAAAACTCTACGTGAATCAGAGGAGAGAAAAAAATCCACCAACCCTTGAATTGATGAGGTAGAGGAGAACCAACATCCCCGCAATCCAACAATATATGCGAAAAGGGGAAGGTGAACCCCCAATAATCAGAATGTGGAACCTTTAACTCAGTCCACGTGAAGAAACTGAACAGCCACGATCGGGGTAGTGGACAGGCCAATAGACACGTCATGGAGAGAGAGTGAGTGGGCATGGGCATGGTTTTCCTACCAACCAATCGTTGTCCCAAATAACAATGGAAATACTTAAGGGTGGTGGTGACACATGGCTTTCCCCAATGACTCAATGCCCAACATTCCCCTTTCCTTATCCTTCAGAATCATGCCCCTTCTCATTTTAGTTGCCCCGAACATAGTTGGTTGGGTTATTTAATTAAAATATGTGTTTACATGATGCCACAATTAAATATATGCCATATGTCTCAATATCCATCGGTGACCATTCCCAAAACATAAACAAAACATAACCAAATCGATGGTGGGGCCTTGGCCTTTAGCTCCACACCAAGATTATTTACAATATACGTATCATTTATTTTTAATGTAAGCAGGATTAAAACCGGGGTATTACACTGCACCTAAACATCAACCGTAGCTGCAGCCACAACATCATCTGCAACCGCAACATCATCCATAGCCGCAACATCATCTGCAGTCATAGCATTATGCATAGCCACAACCACAACCACATCCCCACATGCAAGCATCAGGGAGTTATTTGGCCTCCTCCATAGTCCACACAATTCCCTTCCTATTTCCCCTGCCTGGTGTCATTAGTAAGCCAGTAATGGCTACCTTAAACTTACCCAATTTCAGATAGGGGATTCTCGTTGTAATGTCCCAGTTTTGACCCCATTTGCATTAAAAGGTACATGATGTATATTTTGTAATTAATCATGGTGTGGAGCTAAAGGAAAAAGCCCCACCATCGATTTGGTTGTGTATGTTTCGGTAATAGGGATCGTTGTCGATGGTGTTACGAAGAGAAATTCCTATGTCTTGGGGTACCACAACAGATAGCTTTGACTCCAGAAATCAATCTTTCCCAATATGCAATAGAAATAAAATGTCTAACACTAAAGGATCAGACCTTGTACCTTATTCCGGATGGTTGAAGTAGATCCCCGTTGAGCTTTCCAATCTTCAGCTTGAATTGATATAATACTCCCTCAACAACAAGTAAACAATACAAGAATACTATATATCATGGTGTTAGATCTATTCTAGCATATATAATCAATAATGTAAAAGCATTTGACATATTCCAATGGATACAATATTCAATCAAATACACATCACTGGACAGGAAAAGATAGTTCTTATTAATATAAATTAGAGATTACAAGATAGATACAACCTCTAACTGCACGTCTGTGAACCGGAGAAACTGAATCCCCCACTTGGGCCTCCACCACCTCAATCCTGCATCTCACGATAGCAAGCTCACTAGCAAAAGGCAAGCTTGGGAAGAACACAAAAGTTATCCAAAGGGACAAAGGGATGCAGACTCAAGCATAAATTTCGGCAACAATGGACTATAGTTTCGTTGCTTTCAATCTCTCTATATGCCTTCAATGTACCAAGGGGTTCCTTTTATAGCTTCACAAGGGATAATGAAGGGTCGAATCCGAGCGATCTCAAGGCATATGGAAGGCCAGGAGTCAAATGAGTTGGATCCATGTCAAGGAAAACTCCAAAAGGATTTGGACTATGCACACATCCTAATGTACGCGGTTATAGGAGTAGAACCTGCGTATGTACGCGGTTATCGGGTAAAAATCCACGTATATCATTTTTTATATAGTTTTAGGGATGATCAAGGAAACATCAAAGGATAAAATATGGTCCATGGGGTCTAAAGAGTCTACAGTGGGACAGGGGAAGGCCATACAAAGTGTGATTCACCTGGAGTGGTGAAATATGCTATAACAAATGCCCCCTAATGTGTGAGGTAAGAGGGGTCATACGATGGCTGAAATACATTATAAGTCCATCCCAAAAGTGGAGTGATGAAGGATCCCAAATGGAAGACCAGCCACCCAATCCGCATAGTACAATGATACAACTCTGCATATAACTGCAAGTACATATAGTAGTCCTGGATATATAAGAGTACAATGGCCATGAATAGGCATAATACATGATATCACATATGTGGTCATCGCCACGTACAATATACATAGATCAGAATCTCCATG
>LPNX010350004.1:50276-112527 GCA_001517045.1 Pseudotsuga menziesii | reverse complement strand
TCAACTTTAGAAATGATTTTGAAGGAACTAATAAACTTATTTAACTACAAAATCCAGGCTTCCATTTGCGGTCAAAACTCCTAGGTGATCATTTAGTTCAAACATCAGTGCATTACCCAAGTAACGGACGTCAATGTCAAGAATGCACTCAAGGATGTCTTGGCTGTAGATTGGGAGGAGCTTCATGACCCTGTACAGGCTGATGTTATGAATGCATTGTCAAAGGATACCGATGATAAGGCTGGACAGGAAGCTTTAGCAAGTGCATGGCATACAGCTGAGGCAGTGGAGCAGTTTTGTGGAGTTTTGGAATCCTTGAGAATGGAGCTAGATGAAATAAGTGGGCAAACAAGCGAGGTTCATTTTTTCTTTTTCAGATTATTGAGATACTTATTAAAAGTATAACTCACGTTTCTGAATGTGCATTTTGTTTTCTTAGCTGAGTATCAAGGCTTTAACACTCAAATATAAACTAGGTAGATGGGGTAAAACAAAATTATGCTAGAATATATAGAGGCCTTTACAAAAGACATGGACAAATTTCGAGATAGACTTAAAGATTGGAGGTTCAGTACATGAACTTGGCCTGAGTGAATGTTAATTAATTTTAATTTAACTTTCATGCTAAACAAGTTTCAAATCTTGTAATGGCTGTCATCCTGACAGGGATACAGTCTCAACAGGAATGAGTTCCTCTCTTATAATATTATGTATTTTTATGGTGTCTCATTGTAGCTAGATGGCTTGTGCAGAATGTGAGACCCTTGCCAGAGGAAATTCAAGATGCTTTACGAGCTGCATATAAACATTACAGCAATTACTTGGAAGCATTTGGCCAAGAAGAAACTTACTTGAGAAAGAAAGTTGAAACGGAGTTGGGCCGTCAAATGATTTATATAAAGATGCGATGTAGTGGGATTGACGCAGAATGGGGAAAGGTGTGTATTATGTATTCCTTTCTAGAGGAACTTCCCTAGAGGTTGAGGGTAGAAACTAACATTTTGTGGAGCATACTTCTTACCAATGTTAGGACCAAATTAGATGCAAATGTTTATTGAAATGCTTCATTAACCTTGTCAGAAAAACTTGAGTGCTATTATTTATTTATTTCATTGTATTATTGCTAGTGTATGCAATTTCATAAACTCAAGTTTCAAACACTTGATTGGCAGGTTTCACTTCTTGGCACCTCTGGAATTTCTGGCTCGTACATTGAACAACGTAGTTAGCCTTGTTAAAGCTATCCCTGAAAGGCTGGGGATTGTTTTTAATATAAAGCTTGTTGAACCCTTAACTTATCAAAGCTTCAGTTTTTTATCACATAGCAAGTTTTAGGTAGAAACTGTGTGCATGATTTGGACACTTGCTGTTCTTCACCAGGATCTGGGATAGTGATGCTGTTTGTTTTTGTGAAGACTATTGATATAGATTATGGGATTGTCCAACAAATGTGTTTTTGAAGAGAATAAAATAATGGCCTTCTACATCATATATTTTTTACACAGAAGAATCTGTTTGATGTTATAGCTTGTTTGGCAAGCTATTTAGTCATATACACTAAAGATACACGAAATCGCCATATTCAACTAACTATTTTTTGGTGCCTAAAATGCCCATATATATATTTTTTTTAAACTACAGAGAGCGTCGCTATAGCGACGGCTTGCCATGGAACTTTGCGACGTTTTGCTGTCGATATAGCGACGTCTGACTGTCACAGGTATAGAATCCCCGTCGCTATAATTGGGGTTTGTATTTTTCATTTTAGGAAGGGCCGTCGCAATTGCGACGTCTTGCCGTCGCAATTGAGACGTCTTCCCGTCGCTATAGAGACGGCCTACCCATGGAAATATACACACAACGAAATAGAACATCGTCGCTCTTGCCACGCAATTAACGGGTCATCGCTATTGCGACGGAATTGTTGCCACGGGAAAAAAAAAGACATAGACGTGGCAATTTCCACGCTTCTCCGTGGAAATTGCCACGTTTTGGCCGTGGCAAAATTGATCACTTGTACTAGTGACAGAAAAAGATAGATAGACTTGTGAGGAAAATGGTATCTGAAGCGTTGTTTCCCTATTATTCTGCATGAGTATATTGTTATCTTCCCCAGTTTATCTTTCTCCAGTAGTTTTGTAATTTGTTTATTAATCTCATATCTTGTTCAACTTTAATGGTTGATTGTGCAGTGGTAAACCTATGTTTATATTTGTGCTTATCCCTGTAGGTTGTGGGTTGGGCATGGTACACATTGGTATTTTCGGTTTCCATTGTAACTTTTCACCCCATTGTACACATTGGTATAGCAACATGAATTACCAGCTGAGTTAACCATCCTTTTAAGGGTTTATACAAGTACTCCTTAGCCTGAAAAGAATGCTTTTGGAAGGAAGCATTCAATTATATTATTGAGATTTCCCCATAACTCAAATATGACCCTAACTTGGTTGATTTTGTAGGTCTTTTTGATAGGTTTTAGGGCTAGAAACGATACTAACATTGATCAGTAATGAAAGAGTCCCTAAATTTCCCTACTAAACAATTAAATGGGGTCGTTGTAAGGCATAAAGTAACCTTTTATCAAGGCCAAATTATCCCAACCCCTGAAACATGTCAAGTATGAAACCCTAACTCTGACTTTTGACTGGTTTTTTTAGGTTGCTTCTCAAGTTCATGGATGTAGACAAGAAGATAGGTGACGCATTGGAGGATCTAGGGCTAAATAGGTAGACATTAGAGGAAATTTCAACTTAAAATGGGCCTTTTAACTTTTATTCAAATTCGATGTCATCATGTGTTAGCCAATGAAATTGATTTAAATTTGAAATACCGTATAGGTCTGAAACACTTTTTTAATATAAATTTGGGGATAGGTATCATAAAAAAAACTACTTTTTTTGTTTGTATTTTTGACATATCTCCCCGTGTTTTTACTCAAATTTCGATCGGAAGAGATTGTTGGATGCAGAATTAAATTCCGCATCCAATGAGTACCCACTCGGAATACTTTTGATGGACCCTGCTACCCCGAAAACAAGAAATACCTGAAAAAATGGAATGATAACATCATCATTCCATTTTTTCAAGTATTTCTTGTTTTTGGGGTAGAGGGGTCCGTCAAAAGTATGTCGAGTGGGTACTCGTTGGATGCAGAATTTAATTCCGCATCCAACGAGCTCTCCCAATCAAAATTTGAGTAAAAACACGGGGAGATATGTCAAAAATACAAACAATAAAGTAGTTTTTTTCTTTTCTTCCTCCAAAATTAATAAATATTATTTTATTATTTTAACTATTATTTTATTAATTCATTTTAGGAGGCCCATTTTGAGTTGAAATTTCCTCTAATTCCAAAATTTGAGGGTGGCTTATAATTTGAAAATTGTTGTTATTTTTGGATTATTGAATTTTATAAATTTCTAAGGTTTTCTAGTTTATAAAAATGTAGATCTAATCTAACACTACACTAATCATGCAAATGCGTATATTTACACATGAAATACTACTATATTTACCTCTAGGGTTTGTTGGATGATCCTAATTAGGGAAAAATTCAGAGATCTAAGGACAAACAAGAGAAAATTCCTTCAATAGGATGTTTATAACATGTAAAAGTTGACAAAAGCTGGTAAAAATCCCTAATTTAGAGAAAACACAACATTACAACCACCATTCAATCCATAGAAGCATAATTTCACCAAATTTTACCAATGGAGCAACCAAGAAAACCCTAGATCCTCCTTGTGCTTGTGTTCTTCCAACAATGCTAGCATCAATCTTGCATGTGCATGAAACCCTAGAATTCACCCATCATTTTACCATAAATCCAAAGAAGAAATAGTAATATATTTGATAAGTTTCCCCTGTGAATCCATAGGCAAGCCTATATCATTAGAATGCATTAACAAAGCTAGAGTAGGAGTTTTAAGCAAAAACTTTGAAAAAACATACAATTTATTTTTGTGATCAACTTTTTCATGGGCTTCATTTTGCTTGTCAAAAGTGGGCCAATCTAATGCTCCTGCAACTCCACAGCCATTGTAGACCAGTCTTTATATGGAATCATTGGTTTATGGTCTTCAATATGAAGGCCCTCTTAAAGATTGCCTCTTTGTACAAAGTCATAGACAATAAGGCATTCCTTGCCCCGTGCATAATAACTAATACAAAGTAGTTAGATGGTAATCGTTGTGCTTAATACTTAGCCACTGATGCTGGTTATAATAGAACATTATGTTTGCTTGTAGTAAAAAGCAACTGAGAATCCTTATAGAGTTTCTCTTCTTCCGGCAAATACTTTATTATTAGACCGTGAGATATCTTGACTTCAATATCTATTTGTTTTAGCAGCCAAAGCCTTCATAGACTCCATTCACTGCATCAAAGGCATTGACCCACTGATCATTGGTCTTCTTATAAATAACTCTTTCATAAATGCTCTGTTGCCATCTCACCAGGAAAATAAAGGGATTCACTAGCTGCAGAAGGATTGGATGCTATAAACTCATGCTCCCAGCCTATAGAAAACACAACAACAACACAAAGCATAAAAATGGAAAGCCTATATAATAAATTCCAAAGGGAAATGCATGATAAATTTGGATAAATTGGGTTATAAGGGAGATCAATGTTTTTCTAGCATTATCGGACTCTCCCAGGGATCCACTTGTCACTATTTTGTTGTCTAAGTAATGGCAGAGGGAATCGTTGTCTTTGAAACGCAGTTGAGCAAGGATACATAGTGATGTAGCTTTGGGAAGGTAAATTGTTGTCTTTGCTGTATTTGTTGCTTGCAGGCTAGTAGAATAAGGTGTTTCTTTGGTCAATATAGATACTGTGGATGGATGCCACTGAGTGGAGTTTGGACCTCAAGCCCCAAGCCATGAGGCGATAAGTGTAGCTGTTAAAAATTTAGTCTAGTTAGGTGCAGTTGTTTGTGGCCAGAAAGGCCTAAAAAAATTAAATGAATCTGGTTTGAATCTCATCAAGCCGGGTGTAGAACCTCAATTAGGGATTTTGAGTTTTGTGGGTGGAGAGCTGTTGGGTCGACAATTGCTGCAAATGCAAATAGATTTTATTGTTTTTTATATATGTTTTGAGGTTGACAGTATTGATCCATGACCTTGTGGTCTGTATTTGTCTCACTCTACCCTACAACGGGCCTATCTCTCTCTCTCTTAGGTATGTCCATTTTTTCGTTAGTGACTTGTCTCCTAAGAGACAAAGTGTGATCATATTATAAATCTGAGTATAGAAATTAAGAAATGTCTAAACCACATTGTTTTCTTCTATTTGTCCATTTATAATATTTTTGCATGTGCTTGACTAATTCTGTTCATACATATCCTAGGTAACTGTAATTGATGGATGTACATAGTGCTGATATGTAGTAATCATGGCTGGGTTTGGAGCAAAATGGGTCATAGCATCAACTGAATGGATATTTAGTTTTGACATTGAGGAATCATGCAAAAACGAGTAAATAGAGCTCTGTAATTGAATCACATATCTTGAATCACATAGACTTGGAGAAGGCTCAATTGGGTCTTGGGCACAACTACAACAGAGCCAATGTGAAATTCAATGTCAATAGAGTGGATAACATGGTTATACATGCTATTAGTCTTATCGATACCTTGGACAAGGACATCAACACCTTTTGCAAGAGAGTAAGGTATTGCAAGTTTAAACTTAGTTTTGTTTTTACTTTTTTTTGGGTTTTATATGAAACAACATTTAAGATAGTTCAGTCAGGGTCAATTCTAATAGTTGTCTTTTATACAGGGAAAAATCTTAGAATAATGGTGAGGTGCCATTATTGGAACAGGCCCCAATCATGGGAACATACTCAACATACTTGTTTTCTGCAGGCCTGCAATCCATGACTGAGGAGGAATTAACCGCAAACAATGAACCATGTTGCTCAGAGAAATTTGAAAAAATTGGTAGCTCTTTAGTGTTTTCTCTCAAATCCATCACTGACTGTTCAGAAACTTGCTGATTATTCTTTCCTGTATGCTCAAACTCAGGTTTGTTCTCACTTGTATTCTCAAACTCATCTCCCAAAATGTCTGACAATTTTGAATGTAAAGACTCTCTCTTTGAGCCCTTTGACACACTCCACATATTAACCTCTACTCAATCATCTGAGCTACTTGTCAACTCACCAATTTCTGGTCCAAACAAGTTTCCTTTAGTGGTAAAATTCTACGCTAAAACCATGTGGGGGTAAGTGAAGTCTTTGGATTTTTTTTTTGAAATCCACCAGCAGGCGTCGCTTTTCTGACGTTCTTCCAACACTTCAGTAAACCCATCCGACGACCGTGTCATGACTCTGATGCTTCCGCCCGTCGGATGATCGATGGTTAAAGTGTCGGACCGCGTCGAATATTCGACACGGTCACCATGCCACCGACCCTTTTCCCATCGGAAGGCCAACTCTTCCAGTGTCAGATGGCGTCAGATTTTCGACACTCTATGGATAAAAATACCGACAGCTTCGCTATTCCTTCGACACTTCTATCCGTCAGAAGGCCGACGCTTCAAGGGTGGGAGGACGTCATATTTTCAACGGCTTATGCAATTTTGATTAGCACTTTGGAAGGAAAAACGATCGAATATGCAACACAATAGTGTGTCGGATCTTTGACCCACATTAGTAGAATGTTGAAGATCCGACGTTACACCACCGACGGAAAAAAAAGTGTATGTGTCAAAAATGCGACAGAGAAGTGTTGAATTTCAGAGATGCAAGGTGTCGGATTTTGGGTTGAAATTCTGTTGTGTCAATATGCTTTCCTGAGATCTAGATATATGCTTCTAGGTTAGTGTAACAGCTTCCTTCACTGGAAAACAGATTGCATTTGTTTCTACTTATTAGTTTGGAAAATTAATGCTTGTTCTTCCAGCTGTAAGTACTATCCAATGAACTGGACCGTCGAGTGCACACGTTATTTTTCAAAAGTTTGAAATTCATGATCCCAATCCACCTCATTTATTGAACTGGTTTCCATGCCATCAAATTGTTTCAACGCATCTTCATTATTGAACCTGAACCTGTAGAAATATAAAGAAAAAAAATGAAAGACTTCTCGGGAAAGATAATGTGATAGAAAAACCAAATATTTTCTTGCAACATATATATTAAAAATAATCAATAAAATAGAGAAATATTTTGAATGATAAACAAGAAAAATAAAGAATTACTCCCTCTCAATCTATTGTTCCTGTCATTCCACCGTCGAGTATGTAACTTAGATAAACCATTAAATTCTCGATGCGATTCTATGGCAAAAAAATTTGGCTCTCACACTTCACAATCAAGTTGAAACTTCTTCCTTGATCTAATGCGCGATGATCTCAGCTCTATGAATTAGTACAATTGTGATATTCTAAATATGCTTTCTTCAACATGTATTGACATGTTTACTCCACGGTTGATCCATTAATGCCATCAAGTTTTTGGTTGCACGAATCTCTGCTTATTCTTAGACACCAATCTTGATATTTAATGTTTTCTACATTAATACCTAAAATATCCACGATTCGCTAGTAGAGTCGCTTGACAGTTAGAATGATCCTGTACCTTGATACTTTTGTGGTCTATCCATTTCATTAATTGTAACTAAAATATGTGATAGTGTACCATGATTGGAGTAAAGAATAGTTCTGGTAGTTTGATGGCAGCGAGAGTTTATTTTGTATATATTAAATTCTGGAGAGGATGGCGTATTAATCTCTGCAATCTTTTTTTTACGATCTCATGCATTATAAACTCCTCGAGATACATGGGATAGTTATGCAAATACCAAATTCTTATGGAGCTAACATGTTATCGCTTTGATTAGCTAGTGTAAAACCTCTTATGATAGTATTTGTTGTTTAATGAGGCTGTCTTCCCCACTCAAAATTCCCGATAAAGAAAACAAACCTTAATATTCTATAAAATATAGCATGCTTTACTTGAAACTTATATTTCTTTTCTTTTCTAATTGACCAATGAGTAAGTTACTTAAGGGTCCTTATATAGAAAATGTTAACTAATGAATAAAGGTGACATATGTCTAATAAATTAATTTAAAATGTAATCCCCTTTTTCCAATATTTCAGATTAGTCTTCAAATAAATTATTTGAGAAAATCATGTCAAAAGGTAATAATTAACCATATGATAGTTTTGCTTCAAATGAGAGAATGTTTCATTTGGTTTTGCAATTTTAATGTAATCCACCATTAAGATAAGATCAAGTATTATAAGTATATGTGGTAAACTTAAAGTTTTAATAAGAGAACTCATAAAAAACAATTTCAAACATTATATTAATATTTAGTTTTTTAAAGTTCTTTTATTTTAAATTAATGAAAATCATAAGATTACCAAATTTTTTTATTAATAGGCATAAATATTTAAAATAAGACTAATTCTAAAAGGTTAAAAATCATGGAAAATGAAATTTTAAAGATAAGGATAAAAATAATATATCATGTAAATTCCAAAAGTGAAAGTTTCTCCCAACTCTTTAATATGAAACGCTTTAAGATATAAATGAAAGTGTTGAAAATAAAGAAATTGGGTTTGTATTTAATTTTCCATGATCCTTCAAAACACTCACAAATCAATTATGCATGATAAACTTAAAATTGGGAAGATTGTGGATAGCTTGGATAAGGGCATGTAAGTATTGTTTAACCACAAGAAAATGATAAATTATCAGCAAAACAGTCAGTTAAGTGACATAATAAAATGATTATGAATTTTCACTAACTGCCTTGGCACAATGACATCTCAAATTATCATCGCATGAAAAACCAACAGAAGAATCAATTATGAACAATCCAAAGCCAAGACTTGAGAAAGCATAAGCCCATTAAATCATCTTCCATAAAATTCAAGTCAAAGAAAAGGAGACATAGAAAGCGAGAGATCAGCCTAAGGAAGCAAATGAAATCACAAGCCCAATCAAGCAAAGTAAAATGAAAGAATATCGAAAGCCAAATATTTACAAAAATTTACAGTAGGAGTCCCTTTCATTTGAAAAATCAAGGGAGTTGTTGGGGTGCCAACTGGATGTTCACCAGATAATTTTCCCTCTTGTCCACCCTTGTTCAGTTTGCTCCTGGCCTACCCTCTGCTCCATGTACTGCACATCCATTTTCACTCGGCTTTAGGCTCATCTCCCCACAATCCCAGTTCTCTACTCTGTTCTCATCCTCTCTTCATATTGGCTCTTCGGCTCTCTGCTCCTCGTATCTCAGCTATGTCACGTAGGCAGAGAGGCATTCTGTGCAGAGGCTGGGCTGGGAGAGGAGCTCCGCTTGATCGTCTTGTTCTGCTCACTGTTCTTGTAAGTGGAGAAGGCTATGATGAAGAAATTCCTGATCACGTTCACCAAATTGTGAACGATTCGGAGGATGATCTCATAGGGGCCTTTAATGCTGTAGGGCGTTCAGTGAACCAATGCCTACATTACTGGGTAATTAAAAATTTTCTAATTTGGCTCATTCTTTGTTTTAATTCGCAACCTTTGGTTTCGATTCTAGCAGTTGTTCCTGCTCCTTCGGTTCCCGTTCCCCCTCCGATGCCCATTGTCTCTCCTCCCCCTCAACCTGCTTTGGCCAACGCCCCCCCTAATTCAACCTTCACTCTAACTTCCTCCACCCCCTCCCTTGCCATTCCCATGGACAATGAGCCCCCTTCCCCCACTCTCTGGGCCACATAAAAACCCTGTCTATAGGGAAAAGCACCCCCACGCCTGCCACTGCAAAAATGAATACCCCCCTTCCCATAAAGCAACCCTCTACAGATGATGAGGATGAGGATGAGGATGACTCTGACAACAGTGAAGACTCCAGCTCTCCAAGTGAGGACACATCAGATGCTGGAGATGACAGCTTTGCTCTGCCACCTTTCGAATTTGGTTGTCCCATTGATGAGGAACCATACAACAATCCTTAGTCAGGTTCTCTGCTTTGTTTTTGTTTATTGTGAATTTCAGAACAATATGGGTGTACCAATCCTGATCTCGGTCTATCTGTTTTTTAGTCCACTATGGTTCTCAATTTACTGTTAATCTTTTTGGGGCATGTTTTCCCTTTAACAGGGAGGGTCTAGTTCCTTCTTTTTGGACATGTTTTCCCTCTTGGAGGGAGGTTCTGTGGTTGCAATCCTGACTGGTTCTACCTGCCAGCTATGCAGGGCAGGCTTGTTCTCATACTCTGTAACATTTTTTGTAACTTTGTTTCCTTATTTCAATAGAATAGCCCTTTAATTTACAAAAAAAAAACAACCCATGGTTTTATTGCACATGTTTAGGTGGGCCCTGCAAATGGTTTTAAAACCATGTGCAAGGCCTCCTAAACAACCCCTGGTTTTATTGTACATGGTTTAGGAGGTCGTTGCAAATGGTTTTAAGACCATGTGCAAGGCCTCCTAAACAACCCATTGTTTTAGGAGGGCCTTGCACATGGTTTTAAAACCATGTATGGGGGAGATGTTGTAATGTTCTTTCCTAACAAAATAAAAAATAATAAAAAATATTATATGTCGATCATAAATAGTATTAAATATTAATAATAAAAATATTATATGTGAACCTTAAACAAAAAGATGTGACTTTTGGCCCGAATCACATTAAAGCTGATAATTGAGTGCAATACTTAAGAAGAGGTTTTCACCTCCAAATATTTGATCCCTCTCGGTGCTTGATAGAGCCTAGGATTTGGATCTATGTTGGTATAAATTGAACATTGGAATTCCTAACCCATTTTGCGGATATTTGAGTTGGTGCTTTGGTTGTTTGCTTTAGAAATATGACCCTTGTCAGTTGTATTTTGCAGTTCACCCACGCCATCTATAATTCTCGGTCCTTAGTGCTTGCAAGATATCTGGGTATTCATAGGATAAATTGATTCACTGAATGCACAATTTTCGATCATATCAAATTTCATTTAAGTTGATAGATTTACATTACTAATGATTTATTAGGGCATTTTGTCCAAGGCAAGGTTGGTAGTAGTGGGATTTTCGATGGCCTTTGTCCTTTTTGTCTTTGTGGTCTCTCATTCTTGGAAGGAATGGTGTGCTCTTTCTTAAGAGTAAGGTTTCATTGCTTTTGATGGTCTTTTGATTATGGATTTATGATGGCTTATCCCAAAGGATGAGTTATTTAAATTGAACACTCAGAATTCCTAGCCCGTTTCGAGGAGATTGGAGTTGGTGCTTTGGTTGATTGCTCTAACAATATTACCCTTGTCAGTTGTATTTTGTACTTCATCAACATCAGCTATTATTCTCTGTCCTTAATCCTTGCAATATATCTATGGTTTCAGAGGGTAAATGGATTTGTTGGTTGCAAAATTTTCGATCATATTGAACTTATTATAAGTTGAGAGGTTTTGCATCACTAGTTGTCTATTAGGGGTTTTCATCCAAGGGAAGGTTAGTAAGAGTGAGATTTTGATGGCCTTTGTCTTGCTTGTCTAGTCTAAAATAATGAAGCACTTTTTTTGGTACTTGTCGTAAAGGAAAGTTTCCTATGGCTAGGGTTTAAGAGGCCATAAACATACTAGGGTTGAAAGAGAGATGCAAATGGTTCTGCAAGTAAATACAAGCAAGATCAGAGATTAGAATGGTTCATACATTATAAAGGAAATAACTGAGTATGGAGAGAGCAGAGAATCCAATATCAAAACCAACCGAAGGAGTAAGAAACTCTGAATCGGGAGAAGGTCAAAATACTAGGACCCAACTGTTGATAGACTCAAAACTGGTGCTTTGTTTAAGGAAACAAGACTTGCTGCCATGATGTAAAATACATGTGAATGAACTTCCCTTCCCCTCTTTCTTGTAAAGGTTTAACGAGTCCAATAAACCAAACTCGGGACCTTCTTCATTTTTGGCAAGCTCGAAGAAGAGACAGAAGAATGCTTCATAAAGTACTGATTCGTGGATTTTACGAGCCCAAACTAGTACATGCTCAATGGTCTTTTCATAGCTTAGAGAGTCTAAAAACTCCAAAGAAGACTCCAGGGGGGTGCTTTTTCATACAATTTAGTCTCTTGCAGCCGAAAAAGTATAAAACAAACCACAGAAGAACTCTCTTAGCTTCCAAATAAGTAAGGCACACCTTTTTTGTACTTAGTCGAGGAGGTTCGAAAAAGGTTAAATTACCACCTACCCAATGCTCCTTCAAAGCAGCATATAGCCTGAATTTTATGAGTGTGAAGGAAGGAAAGATCACTTGGAAAGATCCATTTGATTACGAGAAATGGGGCTTACAACAATAAACTTGATGCTTTGTTCTTTAGGGTTTAATGAGCATGACAAAGACATAAATTACACTCGAAATATTTTTCATGTTTAGGTCTAGAGCATGAAAAAGAGAAAACTAAGCTCATACCGGGTGTTCCTTTTCCGTAAATTTAGTCCCTCAGGTCCGGAAAAGTGATAAACCTATGGCTGAGAATACTCTTCTCAATTCCATAGAAAAGAGCGATCCTTTCTCATACTATTCCACATGGTCCAAGAAAGTGATAACCTACCACCAATGTGGATTCCCGTTCACATATTCTTAACGAGCCTGAACGAACAAGTTTACTCGACAGTCAAGTCTATTTTGAGGAGTTATACCCGGGCCTAAAGAAACTCAATATCTTTCCCATGAAGTTTTAACGAGTCCAGAAAAGTCAACTTGCGGCCTCCTTACTGTTTTTAATGAGCTCGAAGGAGAGCAGAAAGAATACTCTAAACGCAAGGAGACGAGTGTTAGAGGAAAGAGAAACTAGTTCCAAGCGCGAGGAACAAACCTATGCATAATGCAAGGAACACGAGCAGGATAAAGACACTCATGGAATGTCTCCTCAAGGTAAAAGGTGTCAAGTTGCAAAGGCAAAAAGATACAAGGTTGGGCGACAATGAGAGCAAAGATGAGGGCTTATACAACGAGTTAAAAGCATGGAAGCCGGCAACAGGATCATAAGGATGAGCAGGGCACATGCATATGCAGTTACAACTTGAACAACAAGACAAGGCCAGTAAACATTTGTGAATCCAAGTAAGAATCCTATCTCCAAGAAACAATAGCATCAGGATCATATTCAGAAGAAAAGATTCGATGTGGGTCACTTTGGCAGAAACACGTGACTTTGCTATCTTCTATAAAAGGTAAAGTTAATGCAGAATCAACTGAAGAAGATTCTATAGCACCAAGGCTCAAGGGTTTATAATCAGTAAGATTAACCTCAGAAGGAGAGAAAAAATCAACAAGGGAGATAGAGTCTGCAGGAACAAACTCAGTATCACGGGAGTTGAAAAATTCATAAGAAAAATCAAACTCATTAGGATCACTGACTTGTTGTTCAAAGGAAGAGGCAAAAGACTCAACAAGACCAACATAAGAAGAAAGGTCAGGCTTACTAGGCAAATTAGGGTTAGACTTAGTCACAACTGAACCAACATCCAATAGAAGATCAAACTGTATCAAAGACTCTAGGAAGACTTCCAAAGGAAGGAGATCATCCGAGATAGGACACATGTCTAAAATTTCAAATGGATCAATAGAGTGGATAGCACGTTCCATAGTCTGTATAGGATGACTCACCTGTTCAATTGCTAGGACCAATTCCCAAGAAGGTAAGCATGAAAATAGAGGTTGCTTCTTAGTAGCAATTGAACGCAAAGGACATGAGACCACATAGCTCACTTGTGGCGGGGTAGTGTCTATAGAAACACTGGGAATCAATAAAGGAAATACCTAGTCTCTAGTTAGGTCAGGAGACAGGTCAAGAAAATACAACTGATCGATAGTGACAATTTCTTCGCCATGATTAAAGTACATCACACGAAAGAATGTTGACACCATAGCTTGCATGGCATAGACATAATCACGTCCAAGGAGCATATTGAAGTCCAAGGGGTCTTCTATCACCATGAAGTCAACTAAGACGGTTTTCCCACCCAAAGTAATAGGTGTTTGAGCAAGAATTCCCAAGGCTATACAAGTTCTTCTATCAAACGCCAGTAACTGACTAGCAGTCGACACAAGGCTGGGAGATCCCATGCCTCTCCAAGCATGAGCATGCAAGATACTAACTGAGGCTCCTTCATCAACAATACAATGATCAATCATGTATGGTTCAACTTTGACCTTTATCTGGAAAGGTGCATTAGAAGGAAGGCATGGCTCAACTAGGCTATCCCAATCAAAGGAAGCAATCCAAGAGCTTGGTGGGGGTTGATATGAAGCAAGTTCAGTTCCCCCTTGTTCAGTAAGTTTTGAACTGGTAGTGAAGAGAATGTGACTAGCAAACACTTCACTCTCCAAAGGAAGAGTGGGATTGATCGACAATGGAACCAATTCAACTGCTTCATGAAATTCACTCTCTGAAGGGAGAGTGGGATTGGCCAAATGTGACATTGGTTCAATCACATAAGGATCACTTTCCGAAAGAAGAGTGGGATCAACCAATTCTGAGATTGGTTCGACCACTTGATCAACCAAAGGTTGAGTAGGTTGTTGAGAAACTATAGGTTGTTCAGGAGAAGGAAATTCTTGAGTCTCAGACCACACTCTTCGCACCTCTGCGATAGCAGGGCACTAGTGAGTAATATTATCTCCCTCACATAGCTTACAAGGGAACTTAAGTTTGCACTTCGAACAACCATTTTTCTCAACGGTGTCAACATGACTAATAGTGGCTGACTATTTTCTCTTGCCATGACCTACAGAGGCTGAGAGTTTTCCCTCAGCATGACCACCAGAGGCTGGGTGACTGGGTCCAACCTAACTAAGAGAGGTTGGTTGTTGGAAAACTTCAGAATGTTCAAAAACGGGATGACCATGAAACCAAACTCTTCACACCTTCGTGATAGAAGGAAATTTATAAGTAAGGTGGTCTCCCTCACAAACCTTACAAGGAAACTTGGGCTTGTGTTTTGAACGGGTAGTCTTTTCAACAATGTCAACATGACTCGCAGTGGCTGACAGATTGTATTCAGCATGACCTGCAGAGGCTGAGAGACTACCCCTAGCATGACCTGCAGAGGCTGAGAGAATGGGTCCAACATGACTTGCAGAGTTTGGACGAGCACCACCAGCATGAACAACAGAGGATGAATGGTTAGGATCAACATGGTTTGCAGTAGTTGAGTTTGTGCCCCCAGCATGAGCTTCAGAGGCTGGGTGGATGGATCCAACATGACTTGTAGAGGTTAGATGGGGAGGTTCAACTTGAACATGATACTCTTGAACGGGTGCCCTCAACATGAGCTGCAGAGGCTGAGTGACTGGATCCAACGTGGCTTGGAAAGGTTGGAAGGATCCCACCAACATGATAAAAAGAGGCCAAATGGTGAATATCAACTTAACTTGCAGAGGTTGAGTGCTTAGATCCAACATGACCTGCAGAGGTTGGATGGGTGCCCCCAGCATGAACTTCAGAGGCTGGGTGGTGAAGATCAACTTGACTTGCAGAGGTTGAGTGCTTAGATCCAACATGACATGCAGAGGTTGGATAGGTGCCCCCAACATGAACTGCATAGGCTGGGTGGTGAGGTTGAAATTGACTTGTAGAGGTTGAACGGGTGCCCCCTTGCTTATGTGTCTTCTTCCTATTCCTCCTTCTTTTACTCCTTTTAGACTGTCGGTTATTAGTATCAGTCCTTTCACCGCATGAGGTAGAAGGAGTAGGAGAATCAACTACAGTTGAAGGGGAAGCAGTGTTTTGATGCCCTTGATATAAGGAGCTTACTTGAGAATCATCAGGAGCATTTAGGATGGTTGGAGTGGAAAACAACCACACTGGTAGCCCTAGGGTGAATCCAGATAGATTCAGGGTAGCCATCAAAGGAACACCAACATTCCTTGTGAGAGGAATAGTACAAGGAGTTCCCAGCATGGGGATCTCTTGGTTGGTGTTCAAAAGGGTGTTAGCCATAGTTTCAAACAATAAGATAGAGTCTGAGGTTAATAGGAAATCAAAAGTATAACGCATGCACCTGAAGGAAGACTAAGTATAGACAAACCACATAGCACTCACTAAAAATTCCTAAATCCAAACAGAGAAATAGGTATATAAGATATGCTTTCCAAAAGAAAGTTGAGAGATAGTTACTTGGCGTCCCTGTAGATGTTCTTAGGCACAAGCAGAGGAATCACCCGTCACCCTCCCACACCTTCTACTGGGGTTACATTCCAAGCCCGTCCAAGGTCAACCATAAATCATCCTTCTGGTGTACTTGTGTATGAACCCTAGATGTCAAAGAGACTAAAGGCTACCTCAACTATATTGACTGTTTGGGGGGCTAGTCGCAAGCCTGGTTTGTACGCATGGGAAGGGTAGAAAATCCCGAAACCTTGTCTAAGAAAGAATCCCCAGATGCTCAAAAACCTTGGTCTACGCTTTGACAAGGAATCAGAGGGTTATCTCCTCAATCCAAGTCTCCACGCGGCCTCGTGCTTAACTCCCGTTTGAGAGGAGCTTCCCAGATACAATCAACTTAGAAAAGGGTTTACCTAGTGATTGGGCAACTACGTCTGAAATTTTATACTTGTGGAGAGTTAAAACTCCCTAATCCACAAGTCTAGCCTAAGCTAGTTGGTGTATGAGCCTATAAAATAAAACTTACTAATAATTTTTAAATTATATCGTTTATTTTAAGGGTTATTCTTAGTCAGAAGGTAAATGGCGTGAAACTTATGTGGTATTTTGACTCAAAGTTGAAACAAAGTGACTAAGCAAAGAGAAATGAAATGCAAAAAGCAAAAACTATTCTCTTTTTCTTTTCAAATAGAAACTTGAAAGCCACAAAAGAACAAATTCTTTTTATTTTTTTCAAAAACAATGATATGCCATGCAATCTAGACTAAAAACCTAATCTACATGCATATAAAGCAAACATGTGTTTTTCTAATTTTTCTTTTAAAATGCAAAAGAAAAAATACCTACAAACAAAAGTATGTAGATGAGAAGAACAAAGCAAAAGGAACTCTGCTATACAACCACCAAACAGACTCTAGAATGCCCTAAATTCAGTATAAACCCTACTTGGAAGGAAGGCTTGCATAAGAGACAAATCAACTATTTTGGCATGGTGAAGTTAACCAACAAAATAAGAAGGAAACAAAGACCAGTAAGCTTCTAAGTTCAGACAAAGATCACCAACATAGGCAGACTAGAAACATAAGCCAAAAAATCATGCCAAGCGAAGGGGGTGGGGAAGATGAGCAAAGAGAAAAACCTAATGCTATAAAAAGGCTTGCCACATAGATAAAGAACAACCAAAAGTGATGACACTAACTCCCTGGAGTCATGCACATACAAAGGACCCCAAAAGACCTACCAAACAGCCCACAACAACAGAAAAAACCACAAAAATGAGGAAAAAACACTGTTTTAGGGGCACACGTGGGTTGTACTACTGACAAGTCGCGTATCATATGCGGGTTGACAATATAACAAGTCGTGTGTACAAGCACACATGAGTTGTACTACTAATAGGGCACGTATCATATGTGGGTTGACAGTATAACAAGTCGCGTGTACAAACCAGACACGCGACTGTCCAGTCTGCAACTCGTGTATGGGTGGGAAAAAACCCAAAAAAGGTCAAAAACTGCCTTAGGAAGGCAGGGGAGGTGTTCTATCAGAATTAGAAGGTGTTCCTAGGTGGCAAGAAAGACCTGAAACAATGAAAAATACCAAAATAAATACAGAGAAACCCCAAACAGACAAGGCTCTCTCCAGTGGAGTCGCCAATTTTGTTGTAAAGGAAAGTTTCCTATGGCTAGGGTTTAAGAGGTCATCAACGTACTAGGGTTGAAAGAGAGATGCAAATGGTTCTACAAGTAAATACAAGCAAGATCAGAGATTAGAATGGTTCATACATTAGCCAAACGAAGGTTGATCCAAGCATCCCTTCAATCCTCTTCTTGCTCCTCTTGCTCCAAGAGACCTACAAAACAAATTATACCTTCCTCAAACCAATATGACCACATATAAAGAAATGATAATCAAAGCAATATGAAATAATAACCTGATTAACATCACCATATGATCATAAACAAAGATTCAATCACACATTGAACAATGATTTGGGAAGAAGAAGGACATCACATCTTTATTAATCTTGAAAAAAAGTACAAGTATACCTTCTCTTCAAGTTGGGCACCTCACGAAACCTTGATCTAGTTCTGCTTCTCTTCAGCCTCCAAGCTCTGCAACACAAGGAGAAATCTTTTAGGGAAAACGTGTGGGAAAAGAGAACCCCAATTCCTCCAGCATAACAATGCAAAGGTTCGAGTCCTCTCTCATGGACCTTCCTACCTCTATTTATATGCTTTATGAAGAGTTAGGGTTGAAGACAAAGTAGTTACAACTGAAGGAGTCAGTTGCATAACTACCCAAACTACCCCAATTTCAAAATATGTATTTTTTTTACTTTTTTAGGAGGCATACGCGGGTTGCGGAGACAACAGTCACATATGAAGGAGGTATATGCGGGTTTCAATGCAAAAAGTCACGTATTTAAAGTGTATGCGAGTATTATCTATAGCAAGTCGCGTACATACGCGGGTTTCCTTGAGGAAACTCACATATACATCAAAAAATCTCATTTTAAGGGTACTTATGGGAATTTTCAGACTTTAGTGTCTTCTAGAAAGTTTTAGCTGACTCAGATACCTTTCCAACAGTGCAGAGATGAGGTCAAAGGGAGTTACAAAAATCCAGATATGGGTCCTCCAAGTTAGGTGTTTTTTCAGTGACTTTCATGAAGTGTCGTCATGGAAGTGTCGACATGCGACAGAATCATGGGAAAGTGGTCACAGGAAGAGATGTTTCATTTTGAGATATAACAGTACTGCTAGTTCCCAAGCAATGTTAGAGGTTTATTGAGGATTAATGTTCAAGGTGCTTCAAGAAAAGGTTCATTGGTGGTCTCCTTTATTTGATAATTGGTGCTCTTTGGTTCAGCTTGCACTTGCAAGGATTTGGTATTGTTTGATAATCTCATCTGTATTTATTCTATTGAAAACTAGGTGTAAGGTTGTTTTTACACATAAGGGTAGCTCCCTATCTTCTTTTTGTTCTCAGTGATAAGATGAAGTTCTCCATCAAATTCTGGTCAAAGGATCCCTTTTAATAAAGTATGCTTAGTCTTTGGATATAATTACATATTATGGCTTCCTTTTAATACTTGTTACTTTGAGGAAAAGGATAAAGTCATCATGGTATACACCCTTCCATCGTTTTTTTACAAATTTTTAAAAGTTTTTCTATAAAATATAAAATTACATAAACGAAATCTACACAAATTTCATTTTTATACTTTTATATCATTTGCAATAAATGCTAATATCTATAATGATTTTATTTATTGTTACAAAAGTGAAAAGATGTTTGCATGTTTACAACTTGAGTGGGCTTAACGATTAAGAACATGTGTTTCCTTTTAGGAGGACATAGGTTCAAATCTAGAGGGGGTAAGGTATGTACACCTCTACAGACTTTGGCAATTATATCATTGCGTAGAGGGGGTCCTTGTCCCAAAAACATGAAAGTATCATACACCAAATTGACATTTGACTTAGCCATGATCTTAAAAATAGATTATTATTCTTAAATACTTTCATTTGCAAAAATAAAAATAATTACATTTCATTTATTATTATAAAAATCAAACCATTTTTTTCAATCTTTTTTAGTTTATGGACAAGTGCATATGATAAATAATTTTTATAAATAAGGGCTTTTTTGTTTAATGATATGTGCATATAACATATTATTTTTATACATAAGCGCACTCGACTATAGTGTGGATTGAAAACAAATTATTCTCATTATAAATATGGAAACGCTTTGGACTTTTAGAGGCATAAAGGGTCGAAACCTCACATATATTACATATGTGTAATATAACGTGTCATATTACAAGAAGGTGAATTCTATAAACATAATAATTGAGCATAAGTGGTAGTGTCACCTTCTCCTTTTTTATGCACAACGCTTTAGTATCTAGAGTTCATACCTATTTTAATTAATGAATATCCACAATGCTATTTAATTTTTAAATTTGATAAGTAATAGATTAAAATATTTTAGAATAAAACAAAATATAAGATTAAAAATATATTTAAACTTGTAATTTAAGAGTTCAATAAGCATAAGCATATGAAATGAAAATAAACATGTAAGGGAAGACACAAAAGTACTGGTTGTGATGAACATGAGTGTGTTTCATACATAAATATAGTTGGAAGAATAATTTATGTATTTTTGTAATGTATTTATATTTTGCATAAATATATAAAGAGCGTTAGAAATAAATTATTGATAATGTAATTTTGGACATTTAATGTTATAAAAGTGTATCAATACGATGAGAATGACTAGATCTTTTCTAACTAGCGAATATAGTAATACGTTTTTAATGGAATTTATGTTCGACCCTTAACCATTAATCCCTTAAACACCAACCACTTAGCCCATAATCCCTAAGCCATTAACAACTAAACTATTGAACCCCTAATCCCTTGAACCTTTAAACCATAAAACCCTAATCCCTAAATTCTTTAATCCACAAATTCCCCAATCCTTAAAGCACCTATCCCCATAACCCCCAATACCTCAACAACTAAACTATTTAGGCACAATTGGCATTAAATTGGAAGCTAAATAAGCTACTAAACAATGCTAATTTAGAAGTTAACAAGGAAGCTAAAATAAGAGAAAATAAGGAAGTTAACAAGGAAGTTAAACTAGAAGCTAAAATAAAAGATAGAAAAGGCATCAAACATGAAGCTAAAGAGAATGTTACAGGGGGTACTAAACTAGGGGTTAAAGTAGGAGCAACAAAAGAAGCAAAACAAAAAGAAAAACTAGAAGCTAAATTAGGTGCTACAGTTGGCATAACTGTCGGTGTTATTTATCATCGACTTTAGCTCCGAGCTAGGCTAGTGGGTGTAAATTACGCCATGAATAGCGCCGTCCCAATGAATAGTGACCACTTTTTAAAAAACATGGAGAAAAATACATTGAAATAGTCAGTAGAAGAAAAAAAGGGAGCTAAAATGAAGCTAATCATAGGGATTTGTTGTAGTGTGGTCAGGGATTTCCTTTGCTTTTTTTTATGTCTTGATAGCGTATAGTTTGGAATACTTGTTGGAGTCCACTTGTATTTCACGTTAGGTTCATGGCATTCTTATCCCAGATGGTTTTGAGATGGGTAATAACCACTTTGTAGATGGCTCTCTCCTCTCAATCAAAGTGAAAAAGGAATATGTTGATGGGGTCGTTAATTTTCTATATGCATTTTACTTTTGTTTAAGTGCCATAGTTAGTGCTCATAAAACCAACTTTTGGTTGGTAGGTTTGGCCTGCACCCTTATATTGGATCCTTGTTGGTTGGTCTTATATTTGGCCTTGGGTTATTGCACAATAGTTGGGGATTCCCTTTGGAGTTGGTTTATTGCTATTTGTTATGTGGGATTGGTGTTTGCAAAGGTTGTAAAGCAAGCTTCATAAATGTATCATAAGGACCTTCCATTAATTGCAAGAAATCTAATTGTTGTTGTCCATATTCTTTAGGCTTCTCATGTATATTATGTGTTTGGTTGGTTTCCAAAAAGGGTTTAATTCCAATGCCTTGAGAAAATTTTGAGATCGTATCTATGGTCCAAGGGTGTTGGATATTGTTAGGAAATAAAATGCATAATACATATAAGGAGCGAGCATGCACGATGAATAAAAGTATTTGTACAAAGGAAACCCAAAATCGAGAAAACCACCAATAATATGTAACACCCCGGTTTTGACCCCGTTGCATTAAATGTACATGATGTATATATTGTAAATGATCATGGTGCGGAGCTAAAGGCCAAGGCCCCACCATTGATTGGTTATGCTATGTTTCGGATTTAAATTGTCACCGATGGTATATCGGGGCAAGCGGCATACATATTGAATTTGTCATCATGTAACTATGCATCTTTAATTAAATAACCCAACCAGCTACGTTTGCGGCAACTAAATTGAGAAGGGGCATGATTTTCACAAGGATAAGGGTGGGGAAATGTCAAACCTTGGCCAATGGGGGAAAAAGCCATGTGTCATCTTTCCTTGTTTTACCCAACCACCACCATTAAGAACTACTACTATTAGTTGAGGCAGTTATGGCTAGGAGTGGAGTGTGGCAGGACTGTCAGTCCTTGCCCACACACACACTCCACCAGCGGGTTGACCTCACGATGGCAAGCAAAACCACTGCCATCACTCGGGCAGTTCTCTGCTCTCTCCATAGCGGTGCTGAAACACTCACGCACTCTCCACTACGCAGGCCTCACGATTGTCTGTTCATTCCTCACGGTGGTCTGATTGTTCCCACGCACATGCTTCTTTCATGTTTTGGGTCTCACGCAGTCAGGAGAGGGGAGCCGTCTCCACTGTCATTCACAATTTTCCCACACAGAGGAATCGAGCGTGTTTCAATCCATATTTGGGATTTGGTGCAAGTTTCTCTCACACACTGGATTCTGCGTGTTGTTACTCATGCAGCAAGCTGGGAGTTGTTCGGTCACTATCACCCATGATTTTCCTGTGGAAAGCCATTTTACGCTCAGGAACTATGTGTAAGTTTTCCTTGCTGATTTATGACTCGTGCATATGTTTTTCCCTTTGTATTTTGGGGTCTGGTGCAAGTTTCTCTCACACACAAGCTGGGAGACTGTATTTCCTCCCCAGTGTGGTCTGGGTAAGTTTTCCCGGTGACTTTGTTGTCTAGGATGGACTGTTGTTTCCCCATGTTGTGAGTTGTGTTGACTGATACGTTTTGGGACTGTGTAACTCGCTTGGGATTCGTTTTCCCTATTTAAGCTGTGACAGCTGATTGATTGCATGTGTGCAATGGTTGGTCTTCGGACTGTGTTGGGAGTAGGGATGGGGGCTTGGTTTGCTTGATAAACCTGGTGTGTTTGGAAACCACACAGACAGAGCTAGAGGGCTGGCTTTCTTCTCCACAACCCCTGAATAGCACTGAAAGGGAATGCAGGGCCTGAGGGACTGTGTAGTAGAAAAGGGACTAATTCCTTGTGTTTGGTGTGTGTGGGTGTCTTAGAAGTCAGGCTAGTTCTGGTGTAGGTGTTCCTAGATCTATAATGAGCTCACCAGCTTAGCATTTAGCCTTTCCCATCTCCTTGATGGCCTGATAAACCTGACCATGTTGGCTTGGCTGTCTTGTTGATGGCCTGATAAACCCAACTGTGTTGGCTTGGATGTGCTTTATGTATCCTTGGCTATGTGTAAGCCTGTTTGTTCCTTATTCCTTGGAGAATCAACCCAGCTCGGGGGTGGCAGCGTTGCTGAGAGATTAAGGAGCACGCTAGCCTATGGTTGGGTGGAACATTGCAGCGACGTAGCTGGTTGTGGAACGAGTTCTTCATAAGATAAGTAATCTTGTCTATTTTACTTCTGCAATCTTGTTTTCTCTTAATGAATGTGATGAACATGTTGAATGCTTGTATGAACGTATGATTGCTTCCGCTGTGTATGATAAATGATAATGTATGCATGTCTAGTTCAAAGCATTTTCTTTCAACATTTTAGCAATTTTATGAATGCACATGTCATGGGGCTGGTAGCCCGAATGGTTAATGCCATGGTAGCGTCCTCTTCGCCAGTCGGAGGGTCGGGGACGTTACATAATAGATCTATTGGATTGGATGAAAATTGAGAAAATTGAGAAAAATAGGTATTGCATGTGATGAAGCCTACTTGAGTTCTTGAGTGATGTAAATTGCATGTGAGTGGTTGGATTGGCCATGTCTTATCTAGAATGGTCAAGGGTAATAGATATATTGTTGGTGGTTTCCTCGGTTTTGGGTTTCCATGGTAAACATATTCTTCTTCATTGTGTGTGCTTGATTCTTATATGTATTATGCATTTTTTTCCCAAAGAGATACTAAGGCTTTCCTTTGGTTCCATGGGATGTTTGCACCATGCCCAAGGATGAGGAGGGGATTGGATTGATTGTTTTTTCCATTCAAGGGAGTATTCTAGTAGCCAATTGGGTGGTGGGGTGTATTCAAGGTTGAAGTCCTTGTCACGTCTCATTTGATCAAATGGTGCTTTCAATGTAGCATTTAGGTAGAGTTCGAGAGCCTTTTATACTTTAAAATATCATCTCATCTCCTTGTCTCTTTCAATTGTATAGTTCTCTCATCATTGGGAGCATGTAGGCCACCTAGAAGGTGCTTGCTAGTTTGGTTCGTTAGCAATGGGAGGGAATGAGAGTTAGTTGGGATTTAGTTTTTAACCCCATTTGGAGTTGAAGGGTTTATGATTCATGAGTGGTAGAGATACCCCACTTCCAGCCTCATAGATTGAATAGAAGGGCATATTTATGTGGGTTGATATGTGGCATTTGACCTCTCATTATTGGAAGAAATGGTGTGCTCTTACTAAAGAGTAGTGTGCTCTTGCTCAAGAGTATGGTTTCCTTGCTTCTGACGGTCATTTGATTATTGAATTATGATGGCTTATACAAGAGGATGAATTATATAAATTGAACATTAGAATTCCTAACCCATTTTGGGGATATTAGAGTTGGTGCTTTGGTTGTTTGCTTTAGAAATATGACCTTTGTTAGTTGTATTTCACAGTTCACCCATGTCATCTTTCTCAGTCCTTAGTGCTTGTAAGATATCTAGGGGTTCAGAGGATAAATTGATTCATTGAATGCACAATTTTCGATCGTATCAAATTTCTTATAAGTTGATAGATTTACATTACTAATGATTTATTAGGGGATTTGTCTAAGGCAAGGTTGGTAATACTAGGATTTTTTATGGCCTTTTTCCTCTTTGTCTAATACAGACTCTTATTCTTGTAAGGAATGGTGTGCTTTTGCTTAAGAGTAAGGTTTCATTGTTTTTTAAGGTCTTTCGATTATAGATTTACGATGGATTATCCCAGAGGATGAGTTATTTAAATTGAACACTCAGAAATCCTATCACGTTTTGGGGAGACTGGAGTTGGTGCTTTGGTTGATTGCTTCAACAATATGACCCTTGTCAGTTGTATTTCGTACTTCATCCACATTATCTATTACTCTATGTCCTTAATTCTTGCAAGATATCTAGGGTTTCAGAGGTTAAATGGATTCATTGGTTGCAAAACGTTCGATCATATTGAATTTATTATAAGTTGATAGGTTTTGCATCACTAGTTGTTTATCAGGAGTTTTCATCCAAGGTAAGGTTGGTAAGAGTGGGATTTTTTATAGCCTTTGTCCAGTTTTTCTAGTCCGAAATAATGAAGCACATTTTTGGGGACTGCTAGTTTTCCAAGCAATGCCAGAGGTTTATTGAGGATTAGTGTTCGAGGTGCTTCAAGAAAACGTTCATTGGTGGTCTCCTTTATTTGATGATTGGTGCTCTTAGGTTCACCTTGCACTTGCAAGGATTTGGTATTGCTTGAGAATCTCATCTTTATTTATTGTATTGAAAATTAGGTGTAAGGTTGTTTTTACACGTGAGATCGGCTCCCTATCTTCTTTTTGTTTTAAGTGATAAGATGAAGTTCTCTCCATAATTAAATATCCTGACATAATTAAATATTATGACTTCCTTTAAATACTTTTTACCTTGAGGAAGAAGATAAGATCATCATGGTATACACCCTTCCACCCCATTTTTACAAAAAATTTAAAAGTTTTTCTATAAAATATAAAACTACATAAATGAAATCTACACAAATTTCATTTGTATACTTTTATATAATTTGGAATAAATGTTAATATCTACAATGATTTTATTTATTCTTACAAAAGTGAAAATTTGTTTGCATGTTTACAACTTAAGTGAGCCTAACGATTAAGAACATATGTTTCCTTTTAGGAGGACATAAGTTCATATCTGAATGGGAGTAGGGAAAATAGATTAGTATTCTTATATACTTTCATTTACAAAAATAAAAATAATTACATTTCATTACTTATTATAAAAAACAAACCATATTGTTTATGTTTTTTAGTTTATGGATAAGTACGTATGATAAATAATTTTGATAAATGAAAGCTTTTTAGTTTAATGTCATGTGCATATAACATATATTTTTTAATAAATAAGCGCATTGAACTAGTGGAATGAAAACAAAGTATTCTCATTATAAATATGGAAATGCTTTGGACTTTTGGAGGCATAACGTGTAATATTACAAGAAGGTGAATTCTATAAACACAATAATTGAGCATAAGTGGTAGTGTCGCCTTCTCCTTTTTTATGCACAAAACTTTAGTATTTAGAGTTCATACCAATTTTAATTAATGAATATGCACAATTTTATTTATTTATTTATTTTGATAAGTAATAGATTAAAATATTTAAGAATAAGACAAAATATAATATTAAAAATATATTTAAACATGTAAGTGAAGAGTTCAATAAGCATAAGCACATGATATGAAAATAAAATTGGTGATAAGTTTTACGTTTTAAAATTTAAAAAAGAAAAGAAAACATGAATCCAACTTTTGAATAATGATAGAATATTCTCACATTTGCTTCCAACTAGGTATGCAACTAGGGAGTGTGCTCATTATGAAGTTTGACATTATTATTTTTATTAGAAGTGACCTACTTAGGATATTTAAATATTTTTTAAGTTAATTGAAATTAATTTAATTTAATGAGTATTTAAGTGAAGTGTGTTTTTAAACTATGTTTTTTAATTATTTAACTAAACAATTAATATTATTTTGTATATAAAGTGATTTGAGGATTGATCTTTTTTTAATATTAACGACACTTGATTAAAAGAGAAAATGTTAAGGATCGATAATTTTCTTAAAGTGTAGAAACCTTGACGAATCTTAATATTCTTGAATTTGCAACCATTAAATGTTTAGTGAAACTTTTATAAAAATAATGAAATTTCCAAAGGCTTTATATAGTTTGTTTTTAGAATTTTGACTATTTTTAGAGTTAAAAAAACTATCCTATGGAATTTGAGCAAATCAATTTAGAAAAAAATGGAAATTGTCGAATCTCTTTTTGGAAAAAACATTGAAAAATAGCCCATGGGCTATATTTCACCCCATAATTTTCCATGTTAATTAGTTGTTTAACAACCAATTGATCCATGCTCTCTATTTAAAGAACATGGAGAGTCGTTTACTGGTGATCAATTGTGAGAGATTCATATGTAAACTATTTTCTTTTGGGATGAGCAATTTACGAGGCATCATTCCCATAGATTGCAGGGTTTACCACCTGACTCTCCTCCATCCGTGGAAGGACAAGAAAGTGTAACCATGGAATGACCAGCTTCTGTTGATGCTTGTATAGAAACTACTTCAACTACCGAAACTAGAGAAGATTTCTCTGTCTATAACAATCCTTTGGTCCAACTGCCTCCTGCAGCTAACACTACTTTTCATTTTCCGATGGAGGGTCAACCCGGCTCATCCGACTAGACTGTCAATCATCCACCTGATCAAACCATAAAGGCAGAGTATATAAAGTGATTTGACGATTGATCTTTTTTTAATATTAATGACACTTAATTAAAAGAGAAAATTTTAAGGATTGATAATTTTCTTAAAGTGTAAAAACCTTGACGAACCTTACTATTCTTAAATTTGGAACCATAAAATGTTTGGTGAAACTTTTATAAAAATAATGAAATTTTCAAGGACTTTATATAGTTTTTTTTTTACAATTTTGACTATTTTTAGAGTTAAAAAAACTATCATGTGGATTTTGGGCAAATCAATTTAGAAAAAAATGGAAATTGTTGAATCTCTTTTTGGAAAAAACATCGAAAATTAGCCCATGGGCTATATTTCACCCCATAATTTTCCATGTTAATTAGTTGTTTAACAAACAATTGATCCATGATATCTATTTAAAGAACATGGAGAGTCGTTTACTGGTGATCAATTGTGAGAGATTCAAATGTAAACTAATTTTTTGGGGAATAATATAATTCTTCAAGTGGTCATGTTGATTGAGGCCATGTATTATTTTGTTTTTTGAGGGTTTATCCACAAAATACATTAGTGAACATCATATTTTATATGTTTGTGTGAATGGTTGCCTTAAGATGTTTGCCCTGCATGGATAAAACCTTTTTATTAAACATGGTATTAGAGCCCATATGAAGATTCACTCCCATTGGTAATTGATATCCTAAATATGTGTTGCTTAATGCATTAAAAGATTTATAAATTTGGTTGTTTATGAGTATTTTTGAGCTAAATCAACTGCTCTAGTATGTCTGAAACATAATTTTCAATTGGACACCCTTTTTGTTTTGCTTGGAAATGTTTATGTTTTATTAAGATACAACCATTTATATTAAATTTATAAAAATATTAAGATACAACCATAATTCATTTTTTATGTTTTCTTCATTTTTTTTTTAAATTTCGAGTTTACCCTCTTTCAAATTTATGTATTCTCTTTCCTCTGCACTTTATGCAATGCAATCTGGTTAAATACCAACATAGTGAAATAAGTCTTTTCTTTTATGCATATGCTCTTTTCCTTACATTTTATGTGATCTATATGTAAATCACAACATATAAAAAAGTTGCATTTTCTAGATAGGTTCGCTAAAATATAACATTGAGCCTTCAAAGTTTTTTCTTGAAAAAAAAAATGGTTTGGGTGACCATGTTAAAATCTTTTTGCAAGGAAAACCAATAGTTTCAAAGTAATCATGTACTTCAAGGAGTGCAAGAGAGTTTTGTTCGCTTGTTTGTTTTCTTTTTCTTTTTTCCAAGGAAGAAGAAAGAAGATCACATTGTTCTTCTTTAACATTTATATTAACATTTATTATATAGCTGTAGTAGTTTATTTGATTAAAAAATAATTAATTATTTAAATAAAAAATATTAATTTTAATTTTAATTTTTTCTTTTCAAAATTATTTTTTAAAAAGTACATACAACTTTAATTTATTGCAAATTGCATCTTTATGCTTTTAAAAAAATACATATAACTTAAGTTATTGTAAAGTGCATCTCATTTACATTACAAAAATGAAACACTCTTAAAACTAACTTTGTTAAAAAATGATTATATATATATAACTTCATTGTCAAAGTGATTCAAACTTATTTTAGAAGTTGACCATTTACATTATAAAAGTAACTTATTTGTAAACCTAAATATATAGGACAAAGTGAAATAAAGAGGCCATTTTTTTAACAATATCATCGAGCATCCATCACTTTCCATCTGACACCTTGATTATTTTTTATGTCTTTCTTCAAGTGCACATAATTTTATCTTTTAAAGTCTTTTTCATTTTCGTTTTTTTTAACTGCATAATTTTTCAAGCTCTTTTCCTATGAATATTTAGTTTATGCTTTTGAATCCATTTTACCTACATATCATAATATGGCTATCCCAACTGATTTCTTGCTAATCAATTCAAACTACTTCTAATGGAAATCATGTATGGAGGATTTACTATGAAGTAACATACTTTCTCGGGTTACCTTATGAATATGAATTCCCCCACTTAATTCATTAAATAGACCCAAATGAGATAACAAAATGATGAAGCATGTGGTTAATTGGAATGTCTATCTCCAATTTCACCTTCAAGGAACTGAGACCCCATATGCATCTTAACAAAAGATGAAAAACTTGTTTGAAAAATACAATGAAATTCGAGCCTTCCAACTTGGAAACCAATTAATTGCTTTAAATCCCAATCATTTCTCTTTCATTAAAGATTTTCTATCTAAATGTAAAACACTTAAACTTTTGCTTGCAAACTGTAAGATAATAAAGTGACACGACAAATTTATATGTATTATTATTGCTAAGCTTGGTGATGCTGATTACTTTTTTGTATATGCTTTCACTTCTCTAGATAAAAACTTTTGTTTGTTTGTAAGTACCCATGAGAGATTTGAACTCATGACCTTCCATTTACAACTTCTCATCTCAATTACTCATTACCAACTTCTCTAACCTCATGGGATTCTAGAGAAACATATTACTGAAGGGGCTAATTAAAAAATTCATCTTCTGAAGTTTTTTGTGTTTCTCTCATTAGAGAGTAAGATAGTTTTTTTCATCTTGGAGTGATCAACACTACAAGTACATCTAATAAAGCCATAGTAGAACAACAAAATAAATACCCCAAGCATCCAAGAAACAACATCCTCATAACAAAAAACAAAACAAGGGTAGAAAACCCTCTTAGCTAGCTTATCCTTGCAATGATGATAAATTAACTAAACTAAGTTACAATTTCTCTCGGTGAGATGGTCATGTAAATTCTAAATGTTTAAAAAATATGGGAGCCTTAGAAATAGAAATAAAGAATAACAACATCAATTTTGATCCTCCTTCTAACTTTTCTTCACATGGACATTCATTTTCTATTTTTGTTTTTTAAGTTAAATTCAACATCTTCTTCTTGAATCAAATGAGTGACTTGTTGATTTTGGTGCAAATTATCTTATGGCTAGAGAAATTTTTAAGGATCCATAATTTTCTTAAAGTGCAGGAACCTTGGTGAATCTTACTAATCTTAAATTTCCAACCATAAAATGTTGGGCTATATTTTTTCTAAAAAGGTTCAAATTTTGAATGTTTCTATATGGTTTCTAGATAATTTTGGCAACTTCTAGAGAAATTATTTTTCCCCATGGAATAATGGGGCAGAAAAGAAGGAGGAGGAAAATAACGTTTAAAAAAGGTAAAAAATTAGCCCATGGGCTAAATTTTGCCCCTAAAACTTTACTTGCTTATAGATAAGGATAAAAACCATATTTATAGTCTTAATGAATGCAACACCAAACAAATATTTGTTGGTGATGATAGATCCCTTAGTATTGTAGGGTTTGAAACAATTCAACTAGATGATAGTCATTTTAATGATGTATTACATGTTCCAAATATTTCCTACAACCTTCTATTAATATATCAAATCAATCATTCAAGTGAGGTAAAACAATAGACTTTTCATCTCACCAAGCTGTAAACAAGGATTTAAAATATTGTAAACACGTCCTTGCAACTAGAATTGTTGATGATATTAATAGGTTGTATAATTTGACAACTTTGGGTCATCAACTCTCCCATCAATTTTTATTGCTCATAGTGTTGTCATAAGTAAACTTTGGCATACACATTTTAGGTCATATAAACTATATGTTATTGCAACAAGTATGTAAATATAATATGGCGATTGGTCTTCCTCTTATTTCTTACAAATATAGTGCTTATTCCATTTGCGTTCTTGGGAAGCATCATTGGGATAGTTTTGAAAAGAATGCATTAGCCCTCTTGTAGTTTGTTCATAGTGTTTTTTTGTGGTATTCTTTCTTCTATTTCTTTATCTAGTTTCAAACACTTCTTAACTTTCATTCATGACTTCTTCAGACAAACTTGGATTTATTTATTAAAAATTAGAGTGAAGTCTTTGACATCTTTTTTTTGTCCTGCAAGGCCTTGTAGGAAAACAACATGGACTTCAACTTTAGAAGTTAAGAACATATAATGGAGGAGAATATATTAAAAACAACTTTATAACTTACGGCATTACACAAGGCATTCAAATGCAACATATTGTTCCATATATACCACAACAAAATGGTGTTGTTGAGAGAACGAATCACACATTAAAAGAAATAACAAATTGTATGATATAGTCTAAGGGATCAAGTCCCTATTTTTTAAAAGAAGCCACTAATTGTGTAAATTGCATAGTTAATCACAGTCCCACAAAATATTTAAAAGATATAACACTAGAAGAAGCATGGAGTAACATTAAACTAAATGAAAACTAGTTTCATGTGTTTTGTATTAAAGCATGGATTGATATTCTTGATAAGAAAAGTAATGAATTACAACCTATGGGTGAGAAGTTCATTTTGGTTGGATAATATGAAGATGAAAAAATTTATAGACATCTTCAACCTTAATCCAATGAAAGTAGTATTACAATAAATGTCAATTTTCATGGCCTACAACAGAATTAGATGTTTGTGCCATCTTCAGCCTATGAGATATCTTCTGTGAATGTGTCATCTTCTATTCTAAAATTTTTTACCAGTCCACCTATTATGGTTTCTTCTTCCTTAAATGATGGTTGGGAGCAGGCCTGGAATTTCAAATCTACTTTTCCCATGAAAGGACAATTTGATGATGGTTTTTGATTTTTCATGCCTTTCACTTTACGTTTTATGCCCATTCATTAGTGTCAAATTAGTTTGGTTCAAATTGCCATTTCAATGATATCACAATAGTTTAGTATCTGTACTATGTCAGTATTTATTCTCTCTTGAACCATAAAATAATTTTTTCATTAAACCACTCATAGGTACATCATTTGACCTTTCCTTTAAAAAATTATATGCTTACTCTTTACCTCAGCAAACTAAACCTTCAAATCCATTGATATGAACCCATTAAAAAAAAGGAAAAAAAATATTCGAAATGCAAACGGAGGAGTTAACTGTGGAGACCAGAGTATTTGAAAATGAGGAACAAAGATATAAGAAAAGGGTTCGAAAATGGATTGGGTTTGTCCTAAACCTACTTTTCTTACTATATTATGGGCTAGCATTATCGCCTTCAAACTTGTTCACAATCACAATTCAATTTGTGAATAGCGAAAGCTAAATATTCTTACTCGGTTGAATAAATATGTACAACTTCAATAATAAGCCATCATGGTGTTTACATTGGATTGTATGTAAGGTTCTTTTTTCCATGTCAAGTTATCAAGTGTTTTTTTAATCTAGTATTTTGATGATGTTGGATAAAAGGCATCCAACGTCCACATTGCTTTTTTTTAATATGAATTTAAGTACAACCCAGATCTTTAAACATCCAAAAACATATCAACAAAACTCAAATCCATGAGAGAAATAGAGATTTTACTGTAGATTTTTTGCTTTTATAGTCCAATAGGCATATTCTAAAATGCGGGACTTGGTATATGAAGAGAATGTATAACTTGGACTTTGTTGATCCAGGAGGATATTGGTGGCCACCCACCTATTCCACTTGTACCCACACCATTGTTTCTTTCAGTTTTCAATTGTCCTTAATTTTAGCGCAATTTACTATTTTTGGTAGTTTTCGGGTCCTAAACTTCCGGAGCCGTTTTCTTTTGGAGGCCCTAAACGGCATTTTTTCGGCATCGAATGGTCCAGAAAATATGAGTCCATTCCAGCAAATGTAAGTCCATTTTTGGCTCGATATTTTCCATTTATGGATGTAGTCCTTAAACAGATCTTTCTAACGATGTATCATGTGCGTCAAACGGAGGTAGTATGCTAAAGTTACGACCCTGAGAAATTGATGTACCAAGTTACCCAACGGGGCCCACATTTTGGCGTTTCACCTCTTAGGGTTAGGTTTTTGGATGTGTAGGGTTTCCATTGTTTCTCAATAATATATAGGCCTTCGAGCCTTAATGTAACACAGAGTTTAGAGGCATGTAGCCACCACATCTCTTCTCAGAGATAAGCTACCAACACTCTAGCGAGTTTATTTCCATTCTGTATGTAAACAAGTTTCAGTTATTGATTAATGAAATGAAGTGTTATTTTTGCTGCATATTTGTTTTATGGTTATTTGTGTATTATGTTGCATTCTTGCATACATCTAGATCAGTGGTATCAGATAAATATGCTCTTTCTTGATCCTTTTTTGCATGTCCCCAACGAGGGCAGGGTATAAAGAGTTAGGGCTCGATCTGGTTGAACCTTTGCAAGATCAGCCTCTCAAATCCCGACAGCCACCCATGGGGGAAAAAAAGAAAGACAAGGGCGCAGAATATCCTATCAAAATGTTTCTCGAGGAGGCCCTTGAAAAACAAAGGAACGCGATGATGGATAACTTCACCCAGATCCTTCAACGAATTCCCACTAGTGGCGCATCTGCATCTAGCAACCACTCTAGAGGCGCAACCCCTTTTAAGGTACAAGTCAATTTTGACATTCCCATATTTGACGGTCGAATAGATGCAGACACCATAGATAGATGGTTGAATTTATTAGAAGGATATTTCTCGGTTCATGACTTTTCGACCGGGAAAAGATTACTCTTTCTCTACTCAAAGCCGCGCCCCATGTCAAGGAATGGTGGGAAACCTACTGTGAGAGAAAGGACAAGGAGGAACCCTCTCTGTTCTCGGCTGTACCCACTTGGAATTCTTTCCAAGATGCCATAAAGGGACAATATTATCTGGTGGGGAGCTATGAGGACAAGTACATACAATGGACTACGTTGCGGCAACAAAGAGATCAATATGTTCATGAGCTGACAAATCTATTCCATACCCTGCACACCAAGTTGGGTATCAAAGATTCAGAGAAACATTTGGTGTTGAAGTACCACATTTGTATGCACAGATACATTCAGGAGGAAATGGAGTTCCTCGACATCTCTTCGCTTGGTATGACATATCGGTATGCTGCCAAAATTGAGCAAAAATTCAAACAAAAAAAGCAAGACATTGTATCTGCAAATCAAAAGCAAGGAAAAGGTGCCCCCAAACTGCAAAACCAAGGACACAGCCAAGGCATGGAAACTCAAGAAAACTTGCCAAAGCCGCAAGCAAAGAGCAACACTGGAAAGCAGAAGAAGGAAGCGAGAAAGTGGTGCGAGTTCCATAAGAGCCCCACTCATAACACAAGTGAGTGTTGGGCCAAGCAGTCATTGGTGGCTGAGATAAAGGCTTATGAATCAGATGCATACTCTGACACTGAATCAGAACCCAAGAATGGGAATGACAGAGGGAAGAAGATTATCGATGCAAATCCCAACGCCATCATTGCCATCACGAAGATCCAAAAGGAAGAACCAGAAGACTCAGAGGAGGAGGAGTGTCTATTCCACTCTCAGATGTGGGTAAAGGGTTCCCCGCTATAGTTCATTGTCGACAGTGGGAGCCAAAAGAACCTGATTTCAGTAGAGGTCATGAAGAGGTTGGGTTTTTTGACCACATCACACCCACAGCCATACACCATCGGGTGGCTTCACTAAGGACGAGATCTCCACATCAGCTAGTAGTGCCACCTTCCCTACAACATCAAGCCCTTCACCGATGAGGTATTATGTGATATTGCTCCTCTTGATGTTTGCGATGTATTATTAGGTCAACCATACTTATGGAAGTGACATGCTGTGTATGAGTCCTGGCCTCGCACTGTTATTATTACGTTGGGAAATAATTTGTATAGGATACCAGAGGTACCACCTCCTACCGCTACCTCTTTGGTTACTGCAAAATAGTGTAGTAAGCTCATTTTCAAAACCGGGAAGCTTGTTTTCTTGATGATCCACCCTCAAGGTAAGAAGAACATCGTGGCCATGACCTCCAGACAGGGCCCCTCTACATGATAACAACAAATGGACAAGGTTGTGGAGGAGTACTGAGACATATTCACCTCACCCACTAGGGTGCCTCTCCACTGTTAGGTCAAGCACCCCATCAATTTGACCCCAGGTGCACTGCTTCCCAATGGACCGATTTATCGATGCTCTATTCTGGAGAATGATTGAATCAAGAAGAAAATACAGGAGATGTTGTAAAAGGGTCACATCCAACCAAGTTCATCGCCCTGTGGGAGCTCGATCATGTTGGTATAAAATAAGGATGGGACTTGGAGACTCTGTATTGACTATCGGGTGCTGAACAAGATCACTGTCTGGAATAGGTACTTGATCCCAAGGATTGATGACCTCCTGGACCAGCTTAAAGGGGTGAAATATTTTAGCAAGATCGACTTAAATTCTGGGTATCACCAGGTACCGATCAAACCAACCGATGTGTGGAAGACTTCCTTCAAAGCCAAGGAGGGCCTTTTCGAATGGTTGGTCATGCCTTTCAGGCTGACAAATGCTCCTGCAACCTTCATGATACTAATGGACGGCATCCTACAGTCATTCACCAACTCATTTGTAGTAGTGTACTTGGATGACACCCTGATATTTAGCTAGACTTGGGAAGAGCACCTCCACCACATCCGACAGGTCCTCCAAACACTGCGACAGCACCAGTTGTGTGCCAATTTGGACAAGTGCACTTTTGGCATGACCCAGGTTCAGTATCTGGGATACATTATTGATGAGTGTGGGGTACATGTGGATCCAACCAAGATCCAAGTCATTAGGGATTGGCCATCCTTGACTACTCTAACAGAGCTTCGCAACTTTCTGGGCCTTGCTAATTTCTACCGCATGTTCATGTTGGGATTCTCTCATATCACTTGGACCTTGAGTCAAGTCACCAAGAGAGGAGCAAAAGCAAAATTCTTTTGGTTAGAAACTCAACAAAAAGCGTTTGCAAAATTGAAACATCACCTCTGATGTGCCCCAATGCTCACATTACCAGACTTGCAACAACCATTTGAGATCGAGACAGATGCCTCTGACTATGCTATTGGGGTAGTCCTTACTCAACAAGGGCATCCAGTTTCATGTCACAGTGAGACACTGTCCAACACAGTCCACAAAGATCCCACTTATGAAAAAGAGATGTATTCCATTATACAGGCTTGCCGACAATGGAAGCATTACATTTTGGGGAAGGAAATGATCATCCACACAGACCAGCGACCCCTGCAGTTCATACAGACATAAGGGAAATTACAGAATGATCACCATTAGAAGTGGTCCACATATCTACAAAAGTTTCATTTGAACATCAAGTACAAGAAGGGAAGCACCAATAATGTTGCAGACTGCCTCAGCTGACCACTGATCGTGGCAATAACCACTGTGCTCAACTCTTGTGGGAACAAGACTTCTTATTGGCCGCTTCTCTACAAGAGCGATCCAGAATTCAACCACACATACCAGACACTCTTGGAGGGAAACCAAGTTCCAAAATTTCACCTCCAGGATGTACTACTATGTCACATGGGACACCTTTGTGTTCCTTCAAGCAAGCGTGCCAAGATGATTTGGGAAGCGCACTACAGTCGGGTCGCTAAGCATTTCGGGGTCGAGAAAATAGTGGCAGTACTGTAGAAGTATTTCTATTGGCCGAACCTTTGATAGGATGTCGGGAAGTACATCCGATCCTGCATTTCCTGCGCCATTTCCAAACCATCCATCAAGAAGCAAGGCCTCTATACTTCATTGCCTACCCCTAGTCGACCTTGGGAATCCATCTCCATGGATTACATGTTGCACCTTCCTTCTACTAAGCACGGCAACAACTATGTGTTTGTGGTCGTTGATAGATTCTCAAAGATGACCATAATGGCATCCTGCAAGAAGAATATCACAGCAAAAGCCACTGCTAAACTCTTCTTTGAACAAGTGTGGGTACACTTTGGGATCCCACAGTTTATAATCTCAGATCAGGACAACAGATTCCTTAGTATATTCTGGTCTAGCTTATGGTCAATGCTAGACGCCAAGCTCACTAAGTCCACACCTTTCCATCCCCAGACTGATGGCTAGAAAGAGGTCATCAACAGAATGATCATACACATTTTGCGCATGTACAACTCAAAGCATCCACGCACATGGGATGAAAGCCTCCCCTATGTACAACATAGCTATAACCAGGCCCTCCACAGCTCAACCAACCATAGCCCCTTTTAGGTGGGCTTGGGATTCCAGCCACTATGTCCCATTGACGTAGCCATGCCATTTGCAGCTACACAGGTTAATTCAGCTCATATCCAGTCTGAAGTTTCCAAGGCGAACAACTTCATTGAGCGCACTCAGTACATTCTCCAACAGGTTGATGACATATTGGACAAATCCAATGCTAAGTACAAGCAGTGACATGATCAGCATTGGGTGCAACACAACTTCCAGGTGGGAAACAAAGTGTGGCTACATTTGCAGAAGGAGCGCCTCACTGGAACCCACCGCAAGCTTCGCTTGCTCTGATATGGGCCATACACCATCACAAAGGCTATTGGGGACGATGCCTTCGAGCTCAGTATTCCACCATTCCTTGGTCTGCACCTAGTGTTCAATGTGGACCGCCTTCGGCCCTACCTTTCACCTATACTGGACACATCAGCAGTGGTAGAACAATTCACACCAACAAAGTTAAACCCCGACTACATGGAACAAGCCACAACTGATCAGATTATGGACACATAGATAAAAAACACTCGTCGACAGAAGATCCAACTATATCAAGTTGTCAAAGCAGGCCAACTCCTTCACTAGGGAAAGTGGCTCACCAGGGACCAAGTTCAGCAGAAGTTTCCTCATCTGAGGAGGAACTCAACGCAACGGGGACCATTTCTTCCTAAGGGGGGAGGAATAATACAGGAGGATATTGGTGTCCACCCACCTATTCCACTTGGACCCCCACCATTATTTCTTTCAATTTTCCAGTTTCCTTCATTGTAGCATAATTTACTATTTTTGGTAGTTTTCAGGTCCTAAACTTCTGGAGTCATTTTGAGGCCCTAAACGAATGGTCCGACAAATGTTTTGGACTCAATATTCATTATTTATATATGTATTCCTTAAACAGATATTTCTAACAATGTATCATGTGCATCAAATGGAGGTAGTATGGTAAAGTTATGACCCTGGTAAATTGATGTACCAAGTTACCCAACGGGGCCCACATTTTGGCGTTTCACGGGCCTAGGGTTAGGTTTTTGGATGTGTAGGGTTTCCATTGTTTCTCAATAATATATAAGCCTTTGAGCTTCAATGTAACATAGAGTTCAGAGGCATGCAGCTGCCACATCTCTTCTCAGAGATAAGCTACCGACACTCTAGCTAGTTTATTTCCATTCTGTATGTAAACAAGTTTCAGTTATTGATTAATGAAATGAAGTGTTATTTCCACTGCATATTTGTTTCTATGGTTATTTGTGTATTCTATTGTGTTCCTGCATAAATTTGAATCAGTGGTATCAGAGCAATCTGCTCTTTCTCTATCCTTCTTTGCATGTCCCCAACGAGGGCGGGGTATAAAGAGTTAGGGCTCGTTCTGGTTAAACCTTTGCAAGATCAGCCTCGCAAATATCGATGGCCACCCATAGGGGACGAAAAGAAAGATGAGGGTGCATAAGATCCTATCAAAATGTTGCTCAAGGAGGCCCTTGAAAAACAAAGGAATGCGATGATGGATAACTTCTAGATCCTTCAATGACTTCCCACTGGCGGCGCATCTGCATCGAGCAGCCACTCTGGAGGCGCAACCCCTTTTAAGGTACAAGTAAACTTCAACATTCCCATATTTGATGGATGAATAGATGCAGACACTGTAGATAGATGGTTGAATCTATTAGAAGGATATTTCTTGGTTCATGAATTTTTCAACCGAGAAAAGATTACTTTTTCTCTACTCAAAGTTGCCCCCCATGTCAAGGATTGGTGGGAAACCTACTATGAGAGAAAGGACGAGGAGGAACCCTCTCTGTTCTCGATCATACCCACTTGGAATTATTTTTGAGATGCCATAAAGGGACAATATTATCCGGTGGGGAGCTATGAGGACAAGTACATACAATGGACTACGTTGCGACAACAAAGAGATCAAGATGTGCATGAGCTGACGAATCTATTCCATACCCTGCGCACCAAGTTCGGTATCAAAGATTCAGAGAAACATTTGGTGTTGAAGTACCGTAGTTGTCTGCATAGATACATTCAGGAGGAAATGGAGTTTACTTGTATATGACTGTATATGAAAGTTTAATTAGGAAATTTTACTTGTATATGACTGTATGAATAAATGAACCTAGAATTAGAAATGATTGAATGATGAGTAAAATTTCCTTTCTGCATTTTTCCACTCATCTTACGATGAAGTACTCTAGTACAGAAGGATTGTCTAGCTGTAGATAGGAAAGATTCTACATGGATAAAATGAATCTGAACTATCATTAGAGGAAATTTCAACTCAAAATGGGCCTTTTAACTCTAATTCAAATTCCATGTCATCATGTGTTAGCTAATGAAATTGCTTAAAATTTGAAATACCATATAGGTCTTAAACACTTTTTAATATAAATTTGGGGATAGGTATCATAAAAAAACTACTTTTTTGTTTGTATTTTTGACATATCTCCCCATGTTTTTACTCAATTTTCGATCAGGAAAGCTCGTTGGATGCGGTTTTCTAATTCCACATCCAACGAACTCTCCCAATCAAAATTTGAGTAAAAATAGGGGGATATATGTCGAAAATACAAACAAAAAAGTAGTATTTTCTTCTTCCGCCAAAATTAATAAATATTATTTTATTATTTTAACTATTATTTTATTTTATTTTTTTAGGAGGCCCATTTTGAGTTAAAATTTCCTCTAATGTATCTAGTTGTAGAGTTCCCATTGAAATAAATCAACAATATTTCCTCTGATAAGATTACCAACAATATCTTCAAGTAACTATTTAAACTTTGGAAGTTTTTTATTGTCATTTTCCAGCTATTTTACCATGTAGAATATCTTATAGAGTCTATTATAGTAAAGATTTTGTCACACAGCCATGGAACTGTGTGAAGTATAATACATTAATAATTACAGTATTATAACCTAATTATTTACACTTAGTAAATAAATAAACCAATCATTATTTTAATACTGTAAAACCTAAAATATAACCAATGTTACTCTAGTTATACTAGCAATTGTATCTAGGGGTGCAATAAAAGAACGCCATGTTGCAAGCTAAGCAAGGAGATGTGGACATATACAACAAGAAAGACAATTTGAAGTGTAGAACCACAAATTTATAATTTTAAAATGAACTGTAAAATACATTTACACTCACTAAAATAACATATTTCTTTCACAAAATTACCTGTCAACCCTCATTAAAATTATATATCTCAATCACAAAATTACCCATCAATAAATATTTACAGATATAAATTATTAATCCTTAATATATATAATATATTACACATATTAAAAATATATAAAATGTTAATAACACACTATACAGCATGAGTATGGAAATTTAAATAGTGAATAATATATCATAAAACAATATTATGCAAATTTAAAAAGTAAAGAATATATCATAAAAGCAATCTTACGAAAATTAAAAAATACCTAAACTTAAGATTCACATGACATGAAAACTATTGAACCCTACACCAATACATTAAACACCACATATAATTACAAGCTCCTTTCCATATAAATATCAAAGATCAACGAAAATAGATGAGATGAAATGGTATGGAACAACGAGTTTGTTTTTTACAAAGCGATAATATAATTCTTACAATTATGCAGCTATGTAGGCTAATTAGTCGCTCAAATCTAAACAAATCTATAGAATCCATGGATTTCTATAAACAGAAAATCCATGAATCTAAATGAATCGAACTACCAATCGAAATCAATCGGACTAACAACCAAAGACTGAAGCTAATGTCTTCGAAATCGATAAATCCTGAGCACCTGATCATCTGCAAAATCCAGAGATCTCATCATGCCATTCCAGCAATCTTTAGCCTTGTAATTGGGGTTATGGTTCCCACTGCAGGGTTGAAAACCAGCGAAGTGAGTAATAAATGGTCTCCTTTCAAGAACCCCAGCCCTAATCTCCTTCAAATAACACTCTCACTTCAGTGCACTTCTCAGCATATATGTGCCTCAGCTCTGTATGTTCAGCTTCAATGGTGTCGTATCTCTTACTAATATTCTCAAAAATCCCAACAAAGTCCAACCAAAATCACTGAAAAGAATACTCATTCTCTATATAAATCTTACCTCCCCATTTCTCCTTCTCTTTGATCATAACATAAACAAGAGCATGCTGGTCATTTGATTCAGTGACAGCTCTATCATGCAGCTCATCAGATAAAATATTTGCAAAGGATTCATACTGGGGATTCTAAGGCCCCATCATAGACCACCTCTCCATGAAATCCATGGACCATTCACTGTTTTTTATAAGAAAAACACCTGCATTGATACCCAGCCAGCTTCTCTTCTCATAAACTTTTTTTTCCCATCCATGAATGAGAAAATTGAAATCTTTATATTTCTTCAATGGGTGCTCAAATTCCATGTCTGTGATCATAGCATCTTGGTCCATCCACAATATCCATTCAGCTTCAGGGAGACTTATAAATAATGAAGATCTTATTAGATATGTAGGTATTGATCTAGTGTTTATTTAGATCCTATTTTCTAGTAGTTTGTTATAACTTCCTAAATTGAATGTAATCCTATATATTCATGTGCTCTTGATTGTTTTAATCAATGAATGAAGGGAGTGGTGCGTTGCCTCTAGGCGTTTTCATATTTAGCCATAGCCAAGGTATTGGTGGAATTTTGTGTATGCAGTCAGCGACGGTCGTGGGGATAGTGGTGAGGGAGTTGTATGAGGCAGTCCTATTGGATTTCTGTGCTCTGTTATGTTCTTGGGGTTGTTGACACACCACGTGTGCCACCATGAGAGCATAGATATTCATTCCCATTTGGATGTATGTGCTTTGTTAATTTGTTGGGGCTATTGATAGCATGTGCCACCATGAGAGCATAGATACCATTTGACCATCAAACTCTTGCATTGACAAATAAATAAGAGAATCTTATTTTTAGTTAAATCTATTTCTTTATTTTCACCTTAAATCTATGAATGTTCTTTTACTTAAATGTATTTTTGAATCTTCAAGTACCGCCTTATATAAATCAATCAGTTGCCAAATTTCTTTATTCACATAATTTCTTAAATCCATTGATTTGCGATGAATCTACAATTACCAAGTTCTATAAATCAGCTGCCAAAACTCTTTATTCACATAACAAGGTATTTTATATCAAGTATAAATCAGTTCCTACCAAAACTCTTTATTCACATAATAATAAGGTATTTTATGTCACGGCCAAGATATCACAATGCTTTTAAATAAGCTATCTTCAAACATAAACAATACTCAGGAGAAAAACCTAACTGAACATTGGAATTCTTCCTTTTTACATTTGTAACCATATAGTTCATGATCGAAGACCCTTATGGTCATCACCTGCTTGATGTCCTTGTGGAACATACAGCTATAACTAGCATTTTGATAGTGGACATTGATAAAGTTGGTAGATTTTATCCCCGAGATAGATCTGTTACTACTGGTATCAACATTCGTGTTATTGAAGTTCATGATATCAAGGTTGTGAGGTTTTTCTATGATAAAATAAATCCTCAAAATATATATATTGCTGAAGAAAATGCACAAGCAGCAAATGATGTTGAGTCAGTTTTCCAAGTACAAAGAAGGACACCGTCCAGTACAACACCTTGATGAAGTAAAAAACCAGAGCAAGCTGAAACTGTTTGCACGTGGCAGGGAAGATGAACGGGCCCACTAGATACACTATATGAAGGTGTATATTTTAATGCTATTATGAGTTTTCCACCGAATTACCCAAATAGTCCTTCGTCAGTGAAATTTACATCCGAAACGTGGTAACTAAGTGTTTATCCAGATGGTTGTGTTTGCATTCCTATTATTCATGCACCTGGTGATGATCCAAATGTAGATGAGGTGAAAATGGCATTGAAAAATAAATATTGAAACAAAAAAATACATGTGGTGGTCTCGACCCTGGTGGTCTCAGCGATCCCCGCGGTCTAGTAGTCCCTGGGCTAGGCATCTGCGATAGAGGAAATCTGTAACATCCCAGTTTTGACCCCGATGCATTAAATATACATGATATATATATATTGTAATTAATCATGGTGTGGAGATAAAGGCAAAAGCCCCACCATCGATTTGGTTTTGTTATGTTCGGCGATTGGAATCGTTGACGATGGTATATCGTGATATATGACACATAATAGTTTTGGTATCATGTAAATATGCATTTTTAATTAAATGAACCCCAACCAGCTATGTCAATGCAACCATATTGAAAAGGGCATGATTTTCCTAAGGATAAGGGGGGGGGATTGTTAAACTTTGAACCTATGGGGAAAAGCCATGTGTCAACCACCCATTAAATACTTCTGCCGTTAGTTGGGGGACGTTATTACTGGGTAGTGGTGGGTGGTAGGTTTTCCCACATGCACACTCCACCAGCAGAATCCACCACTTCATGTGGGTAGGGATTCTTCGACTCTCCCACTCTCTCCATCGTTTTGACCCATCTTCACGCAGAGAGACGATTCTCTCTTCATTCTTCATGCACAGGATTCTTCATGGTTTTTCCTTCACGCGACGAGCTGGAGGGGTGACCTCAGGACAAGAACTCTATGTGCATATTCTCCTTACAGATTTGTGTTTTGCGTACATGTTTTCCCCTGTCCAGGAATGAGAATCAGAATTTCTCTTCCATTTTGGGACTGTGTAATGTTCCCGTCACTTCATTGTGAGATGGGGCTGTTGTTCTTTCCCTAATTTGTGGTTGTTGTTGTTTTCCCCATGTTGTTTGTTTGTTGTGGGTGCAAATACCTTTTGGGTTGTTGCTAAGTTTTTTTGGCCATGCTAGGGCCAAGAACAACTCTAAATCGCTTTTCTTGACCTGAGCTGCGTTCACCATTGTTGGGTTGTCACCTTGTGTTCTTTTGTTTTCTCACAAAGCTGTGAATCACTTGTTTTGCTGCATGCAGGCAGTGGTTGGTCTTCGGACTGTATTGGAATGGGGATGAGGGCTTGGTTTGCTTGATGAACCTGGTGTGTTTGGGAGCCATATAGACAGAGCTAGAGGGCTATCTTTCTTCTCCACAACCCCTGAATAGCACTGGGAGGGAGGTCAGGGCATAAGGGACTGTGTAGCAGAGAAGGGACTGATTTCCTTATGTTGGGTGTGTGTGGGTGTTCTAGAAGCCATGCTAGTTCTGGTGTAGGTGTCCTTAGCTCTTCAATGGGCTCACTAGCTTAGCATTTAGCTTTTCCCAGCTCCTTGATGGCCTGATAAAACCATGGTGTTGGCTTGGATGATTTGTGGATGGCCTGATAAACCCACAGTGTTGGCTTGGCTGATCTGTTGTTTTGTTTATCCTTGGCTATGTGTAAGCCTGCTTGTTCCTTATTCCTTGGGAAATCATGCACAACTCGGGGGTGGCAGCATTGTTGAGAGAGTAAGGAGCACGCTGGCCTATGGTTGGGTGGAATGTTGCAACGACGTAGCTAGTTACGGAACAGTTCTTATAAGATAACTATTCTGACTAATTCGTCTCTGCATTATATTACTGTTTAAATGGATTATAATGAACATGTTGAATGTGTGAATGAATGTAGGTTTGCTTCCACTGTGTATATGAATGATTATGCATCTTAGCAGGTTTTATGTTTTAAGCATTTTTATTTCAGTTTATATGTATGTACATGTTCATGGGACTAGTTGCCCGGGTGTTTAATGACATGGTAGCGTCCTCTTCGCCAGTCGGAGGGTCAGGGACATTACAATTTGGTATCAGAGCCAGCGTTATAGAATGGACCTGAATGGGCCATGAAATATCAGCTAGCAGAGGGAGGTTTCCTTCTGCCCAACAAAGATAAAAAATTTATGACAGAAAACTTCCACAAAATTTTTCTAAGTGCTAGAACTGTCGGCTCATCAGAAAACTTAGTGGGAATCTCTTCCGATGCAGCAGAGAGCTAGGCGGAAGAACACCCGACGGAGGACAGTCGAAAGAAAATTTGCGGAAAATTTTCTAAGTGTTTGTTGGCCGTCGGCAGAGAATAGTGGATGTGGGAGCCGCAGTTTCGGTGAAGATCAGCCGAAGACTGCCAAAACACCAGCTCAATTGAGTTGAAATAACATCCGATATCGACTATCGACGATCGGCAAAGATCAGTTGATTGGATCATCAATGATCAGACGATGGAGACGCCAAAACGTCATCGCCGTCGGAGAAAATTGGTTGTTTGAGGAGCCAATGCGGCTGCAAACATCGACAAAATTTAGTTGATGGAGTAGCCACAGTGTTGGTGGAAAATAGTTAATGAAATAGCTGACGGAGCGTCGCAGGAAGAAGATAAAGAGAATTTTTTTGAATTTTTTTTTCTAAGGGATGAGGCCATTGGCGATCGACGAAGATTAGTTGATTGGATCGCCGATGATTAGAAGATTGAGCTGCCGAAACGTCGACAAAATTTAGTAGTTCGAACAACCAATACGTCGAAAAAAATTAGTTGTTTGGACAGTTGACACGTCGATGAAATTTAGTTGATGGGATCGCCGATGGGCGTTGGTAAAATTTAGTTGACGAGAGCGCGGACACATCGAAGAAAAATATAAGATAAGATCATCGATACAACAGAGCAGATTAGTGGTTTGAGCCACCGATACATCAGAAAATTTTAGTTGATGAGGTCGTCGATGAATGTCGAAAGAATTTAGTTTTTTGTGAGTTCGTTGTTGCGGCTGTCAGTTGGACTATCACCCTGATGATTAGAGTCTTCAATTGCCGATAGTGCTCTGGTCGCCGATGCAATGGAAAAGGTTTGTTGTTTGAATCGACGATCCGTCGGAGAGGATTAGTGGATCTGATCGCCGATAAAGCGAAGGAAAATAGCTGATGAGACTGCCAATGAGTTTTATGGTCCGCGGAACCCACAATCGGTTTGTTGCCTGCCATTGCGGCCACCTAAAGAACTATCCACCTGATGCATAGTGCTTCCGACTGCCGATACAGTGTTATGGAGTTATTTTCCTCACCGATGCTGTAGTGATTAACATTCCAATCGCCGACACACAACAGTCCTTGGCATCGCCGATGGTAGTCCGACAGCTCAGACAACAAGAGATCTGATACATAAAAAACTTTTAGTTGAAGGGACTGTCGATGAGTGCTAGGGAAATTTGTTTATTGGGTCACCGAAATGTCAGAATTTTAGTGGGGATGAGACCCAATTTGACGAGGGAAGTTTTGGATTTTTGAGTGGGATTTTCTTAGCGATTTTCAACTGCTTTTCAGTGGATTTTTCAGTAGATTGTCAGCGGATTACAGGGCTGTGAAGGAAGAAAATTCTTTGTTTGAACAAAATTATTATTTTATGATTTTTCTAGGAGGAGGTAAGTAGTTTTGTTTTGATTTATATCAATGTATGCACCTAACAATTGTGTTACTAACACATTTGTAGAATCATAGACACCTTCAAGGGCAATATTCCGGGTGGTACAGTTTGGTAAGTAAGTGGTGGGTCAGTTATGAGAACCCATGACGGATATGATGCTCGGGATTATTACGAGCATGCACGAGACACCATGGGAGAAAATGTCCGTAATGGAAATGATGACATAGAGTCTAATGGAAGGATATTCCAAGAGACACCGTCAGATGTTGCAGCCACCCTGAGAATCTTGATTAAGGCCCAGGAAGAGCAGCATCAGTTGAATGCTACTATGTTTTACAGACTTACAAAGAAAGATAGACTCTGGATGGGGTACAGCAAGACCGGAAGGCAGTAAGAGTAGTACTAGGAGAAGGAGAAGGGATTCTAGTGGGTCATCTGACTCTGAAGAATCCAGTGGGGATATAAGCTCACCTTCTCGCAAAAGAAAGAGAAGGAGACACCATAGGGATTTCTCTCAGGATGAATTTAAGAAGGCTAAACCTCCTACATTTGATGGTGAGGTAAAGACTGGACAAGAGGCTGAAGCTTGGATTCTTGGGATAAAGAAGTACTTCCAAGTTCAGGATTATTCGGGAAACATGAAGGCAAGAGTTTCCATATTCAATCTAAATGGAAGAGCATCCATTTGGTGGGAACACTTAAGTGGAAACAGTTCAAGAAGTATTTCAAGTAGAAATACCTCTCTAACAGATATTATGATGACAAGATTAAGGAGTTCCATGAGCTAAGATTGGGATAGCAGACCATGGAAGAGTATGCAAATAAGTTCTTGGAATTGTTGAGGTATGTCGGATACATCAGGGATGAAAAAGTGAAGGTCCAGCAGTTTCTGAGTTGATTACCTCAGTCTTACAAAGACAGGATTGAGTTTTACAAACCTAGAACTCTTGAAGAAGCAATAAGGAAGGCTAAGTATTGCTATGAGAAAAGCAAAGGTAAACCTGATTACCATAAGGCATGGAAGGACAAGAAGAATGAGAAGTTTGACCAAAGAAATAAAGGTTTCAAACCTTCTAGATTCAGGAATCAGCAGAAGCAGCCATCCCAAGCTGCGAGTAATCCAGTTGGAGTGACAAGAGAAAAGCCTAAAGATCCACAACAGAATAAAAGACCACTCAAATGTTGGAAATCTGAAGGACCCCACTTGTGCAGATATTGTCCACTCGAGAATGAGAGCACAAGACCAGCTTACAACATTCAAGAAGTAGAAACAGTGGGTCAAGTATCAAGGGCAGTCCCTAGGATTTATGCAGCACTGGAGGATCGCCAGGCAGATCACCAGTCAACTGTGGTTGAAGTTGCAGGTAAGATTGTTGAGCAATAGTATTTCTATTTTGATTGACCCTAGTTCTACTCAGAGTTACATTACTCCTAGAGTAGTGGTGATATGTGCTTTTAAGAAAGTAAAGCATAGGAAATATTGGTTAGTTCATCTAGCCACTGGAACTAAGAGAAAGGTTAGTGAAGTGGTAGAGAAATGACCATTGGTCATGGATGGGTTGGTCACTTGTGTAGATCTGAATGTTCTACCACTTGGTTCCTATGATGTTCTCATTGGAATGGATTGGTTGGAAGCTCATAGGGTAAAACTTGACTATTATAACAAGACTTTTGAATGCATGGATGAAGAAGGAAACCCAGTAGTTGTGAAAGGTATTCCAAAGGTGATTTCAGTAAGGAAGGTTTTAGCAATGCAGTTGAAGAAGTTCTGTAGGAAAGGTTTCTAGTTGTACGCAGCTCATATTTTGGAGGCAACAGGAGGTGAAACTCCTCGGTTGGAGGACTACCAGGTGTTACAGGAATTCAAGGATGTGTTTCCTGTTGAGATCCCAGAGCTTCCTCCAAAGAGGGACATTGATTTCACAATTGAACTTGTGCCAAGAGTAGCACCAGTGTCCAAGACACCCTACAGGATGAGTACACCGGAGATGCTAGAGTTAAAGATGAAACTACAAGAGTTGTTGGAAAAGAAGTATATTAGGCCAAGTGTGTCTCGTTGGGGAGCACCAGTTATGTCTGTAAAGAAGAAAGATGGTACACTTAGGTTGTGTATTGATTACAGACAGTTGAATAAGGTTACTGTGAAGAACAAATATCCTTTGCCTAGGATTGATGACCTCTTTGATCAAATGAGAGGAGCAAAGGTATTTTCCAAGATTGACCTAAGGTCTGGTTACCATCAGGTGAGAATAAAGGATGAAGACATTCATAAGACAGCCTTCAGAACAAGGTATGGACATTATGAGTTTGTGGTGGTACCATTTGGTCTCACAAATGCACCAGCTACATTTATGTGCCTTATGAACAGTGTCTTCAGCAGGTATTTGGACAAGTTTGTTCTTGTTTTCCTTGATGACATTCTTGTTTATTCTAAGAATGAGGAAGAACATGAAGAGCATTTGAGTTTGACATTGCAATTGCTCAGGGACCATCAGCTGTATGCAAATATGAGCAAGTGTGACTTCTATAGAGACAGAATTCAATATTTGGGTCACATTATCTCTGAGGAGGGTATATCTGTGGACCCTGAAAAGATTGAGGCCATTATGAATTGGCCTACTCCAAGAAATGTGATAGATGTAAGATCTTTTATGGGACTTGTAGGATACTATAGGAGATTCATTGAAGGATTCTCCAGGGTTGCACATGCCATCACTTCTTTGCAAAAGAAGGGGATAAAGTTTGAATGGACATCGAGGTGTGAAGAAAGCTTCCAACAGTTAAAGAATCTTCTCACTAGTGCACCAGTATTGAAAGTTGTAGATCCAGAGAAATATTTGTGGTGTGTACCGTTGCATGCGGATAAGGGCTTGGAGGAGTCCTTATGCAAGACAACCACATGATAGGTTATGAGTCGAGAAAGCTGAAGGAGCGTGAGAAGAACTATGCCACTCATGATCTAGAGCTTGCATCCATAGTACATGCTCTCAAGATGTGGAGGCATTACTTGATGGGAAGAATATTTGAGCTCAGAACAGACCATTGTGGTCTGAAGTATCTATTTGATCAGCCTACTCTGAACGCTAGGCAAGTGAGATGGTTGGAGTTTTTATGTGAGTTTGATTTTGAAATCAAGCACATAAAGGGAAAAGAGAATAAGGTAGCTGATGCACTCAGCAGGAAGGTGCAGGACATGCATGTGGCATCCCTTAGTATTTGCCAATCAGATTTGAGGCAGCAGATTGTTAATTGTACTGCCAGAGATCAATTGTATGAGCTGGTAAAAGACAAATTGCAGCAGCAAAGTCTTGAGAAGAGGTATGAGGGATATAAATTGGAAGAAGATGGACTTCTTACTTACAAAGGCAGAATTTATATTCCAAATGTAGCATATTTGAGGAGAGTTGTTATGGATGAAATCCATCAAACTTCGTATTCTGGTCACCCAGGATACTAGAAGACAATTGCTACAGCCAGAAAGCAGTACTTTTGGCCAGGAATGAAAAAGGATATGGCTGAATACATTTCAAGGTGCATTAAATGTCAGCAGGTAAAGGTTGAGCATCAACACCCAACAGGTTTGTTGCAGCCTTTTCCAATTCCAGAATGGAAATGGGAAGTTATTTCCTTGGATTTTATCAGAGGATTGCCGATGACTTGGAGACAACATGATTCCATAATGGTTGTGGTGGATAAGTTGACAAAGGCAACACATTTTATACTAGTTAAATCTACGCGTAAGATTGATGACATTGCAAAGATCCTCATGAAGGATATTTTCAAATTGCATGGATTGCCTAAGGCAATAGTCTCTGATCGAGATGTCAAGTTCACTTCCAATTTTTGGAAGGGGTTGTTTGCATATTTGGGTACAAAGATAAGCTTCAATACTGCATACCATCCTCAGACAGATGGGCAGACAGAGAGAGTGAATAAGGTGCTTGAAGATATGCTTCGCATGTACGTGATGGACAAACCGACCAAGTGGGAATATTACTTACACTTGGTAGAGTTTGATTATAACAATGGACAACAGGCATCCTTGGGGATGAGTCTGTATGAAGCTTTGTATGGAAGAAGGTGTAGGACACCTGTGACTTGGGATAATCCAGTGAACAGGGTTGTGCTTGGACCAAAATTGCTCAAGAAAATGGAGCAAGAGGTTGTAAAGATCAAGCAGAATCTGAAAGCAGCACAGGACAGATAGAAAAGCTATGCAGATAAGCATAGGGTGAACAGGGAGTTCAGTGTTGGGGATCATGTTTACCTCAGAGTGAGGGCAAGGAAGAGTTCTTTGAAGCTTGGAAATTGTGCCAAGCTGTCACCTAGATATTGTGGGTCATTTGAAGTGCTTGAAAGAATAGGACCAGTTGCATATAGACTTGCATTGCTTGCTAATACTAGAGCTCATAATGTTTTTCATGTTTCTTTTCTTAAGAAATAAGTACATGATCCTAACCATGTGATAAATTGGGATGTGATTCAGGTGGAACCCGAGGGAGAGTTTCGAACCAAGCCAATGCGCATCCCCGACAAGAAGGTCACAATGCTCTGGAACAGAGCCATAGGGCGGGTAAAGGTGCAATGGGAGCACTACAGACCTAAAGAGGCTACGTGGGAGTTGGAGGATGCCATGCGATTAGCACATCCATTTTTGTTCAATCTTGCAGAACACTGAGGCGATACCAGTGTAGCATTTTGTTCAAATTTTGTAAAGCACTGAGGACAGTGCTATTGAAGGGGGAGGGGAATGTAACATCCCAGTTTTGACCCTGATGCATTAAATATACATGATATATATATATATATATATATATATATATATATATATATATATATATTGTAATTAATCATGGTTTGGAGCTAAAGGCAAAATCCCCACCATCGATTTGGTTTTGTTATGTTCGGCGATTGGAATCGTTGTCGATGGTATATCGTGATATACGACACATAATAGTTTTAATATCATGTAAATATGCATTTTTAATTAAATGAACCCCAAATAGCTATGTCAATGTAACCATATTGAAAAGGGCATGATTTTCCTAAAGATAAGGGGGTGATTGTTAAACTTTGAACCTATGGGGAAAAGCCATGTGTCAACCACCCATTAAATACTTCTACTGTTAGTTGGGGGGAGTTATTGTTGGGTAGTGGTGGGTGGCAGGTTTGACCACATGCACATTCCACCAGTAGACTCCACCACTTCATGTGGGCAGGGATTCTTCGACTCTCCCACTCTCTCCATCGTTTTGACCCATCTTCATGCAGAGGGACGATTCTCTCTTCATTCTTCACACACAAGATTCTTCCTGGTTTTTCCTTCATGCAACGAACTGGAGGGGTGGCCTCAAGACACGATCTCTGTGTGCATATTCTCCTTATAGATTTGTGGTCTACGTACATGTTTTCTCCTGTCCAGGAATGAGAATAAGACTTTCTCTTCCGTTTTGGGACTATGTAATGTTCCCATCGCTTCATTGTGAGATGGGGTCGTTGTTCTTTCCTTGATTTGTGGTTGTTGTTGTTTTCCCCACGTTGTTTGTTTGCTATGGGTGCAAATACCTTTTGGGTTGCTGCTGAGTTGTTTTGGCCACGCTAGGGCCAAGAATAACTCTGAATCACTTTGCTTGACCTGAGCTTCATTCACCATTGTTGGGTTGTCACCATGTGTTCTTTTGTTTTCTCACAAAGCTATGAATCACTTGTTTTGCTGCATGCAGGCAGTGGTTGGTCTTCAGACTGTATTGGAATGGGGATGAGGGCTTGGTTTGCTTGATGAATATGGTGTGTTTGGGATCCACACAGATAGAGCTAGAGGGCTGGATTTCTTCTCCACAACCCCTAAATAGCACTAGAAGGGAGGTCGGGGCCTGAGGGACGGTGTAGCAGAGAAGGGACTAATTTACTTGTGTTGGGTGTGTGTGGGTGTTCTAGAATCCATGCTAGTTCTGGTGTAGGTTTCCTTAACTCTTCAATGGGCTCACCAGCTTAGCATTTAGCTTTTCCCAGCTCCTTGATGGCTTGATAAGCCCATGGTGTTGGCTTGGCTGATTTGTGGATGGCCTGATAAACCCACGGTGTTGGCTTGGTTGATCTACTGTTTTGTTTATCCTTGGCTATGTGTAAGCCTACTTGTTCCTTATTCCTTGGGGAATCATCCTTGGCTTGGGGGTGGCAGCATTGCTGAGAGAGTAAGGAGCACGCTGGCCTATGGTTGGGTGGAACGTTGCAGCGACGTAGCTGGTTGCGGAACATTTCTTATAAGATAAGTATTCTGACTAATTCATCTCTACGTTATATTACTGTTTAAATGGATTATAATGAACATGTTGAATGCCTGAATGAATGTAGGTTTGCTTCCATTGTGTATATGAATGATTATGCATCTTAGCAGGTTTTATGTTTTAAGCATTTTTATTTCAGTTTATATGTATGTACATGTTCATGGGGCCAGTTTCCCGGGTGTTTAATGACATGGTAGCGTCCTCTTCGTTGGTCCAAGGGTCAGGGACATTACAAAATCCATAAAATTTGGCAGTCCCTAGGCTAGGCATCTGTGATAGAGGAAATCCATAACATTTGGGAGTCCCTGGGCTAGGCGTGTATGAAATCTATAACATTTGGCAGCGAGAGCGATGGGGCTTCCAGATACGCCCAACAACCTAATCGAGAGAGGGCACATGGAAAAGGGGAGAGCAATTCTTGAAAGAATACACAAAACTAAGGATGTACATGTAGAGTTTGATGACATCGTGGAGGCCAATCAAATGTTGAAAATCCTAAAACACCCATTCAAAAACATCATGGAGAGGAATTACAGACCTCAGCTAACCACCTCAAAGACATTGTAGTTCGCAAGAAAATTTAACTATGCACGTTGGGTCCTAAGCTTTCCCAGCTTTCCACGTTATCGGACACATAGATAGGGCCAGTAAATAACTCTAACCTGTTTTTCTTCCGCATTTAGTAACCCTGGAGTGGGATAAAATTGAGCAACTTTATTGGTGCTAAGAATTCATCCAGCTTATTTTGATATCTCTAGAGAGCTTGAATATGAAAGGAATAAACAGATTCCAGCGGATCCCAGACTCGGTATAGGCTTAAAGCCTTAAAATGCTACATGCTACACAAGTATTTGACTTTCTTGAATTGAAGTGCTATAGCTATAGAAAAATATATGACTCGATCTAATAGAACGAGTCTAATGACTGTGAAGTACCTCAATGACGCAGTCCAATGAAGAATTCAAGGGCTCTACATGTGTTCGGGAGCGCAATAGAAATATTCTAGCAAGATGAATCATAGGTAAATATAAATTCATTGTTCACATGTAAATATAAAGTCTTTGTTCACATTAAATAGTTTAATATGGCCATATGTAAATATATATAATTTATGGTACACTGTAACAATTATTCTTCCCCAAGCTGGTATCGATCAAATTTTGCAAATTTTTAAAGAAATTCACGACGCAAACGGTGCTTATAACTGTCATAACTTTTATGGGAGAGAAATGAATACCTGGCCATGAATAAAACATGTCATTGTTACAGCGTAATTAGATTCATTGGCCATGTACACTCACTATGAAAGAGAGAGATCGATCGAAATGCTCTCCATTAACATGTAGATTCTCTAGGTAAATACTGTTGGGCTTGAGTACAGGTTCAGATTCATATTGTCGCCCACGTTACAAATTTCCAATTTAACTCTTAGGCAAGTGTATGAATGGCTTGGACATATGTAAATTCTTCCCTTCTCTTCATCACCAAACGTGTCATGATAACATCTATTAGATCACGGGATGCGAGTTTGGATAGTTCAATGTGCATAAAGATTTTGAGAAAAAAAACTAAACTTCTCTTAGTCACATCACTTATGCGTCAGGTCGTCAGGGTTACCATAGCTTGCATTGTCATAGCTTGCGTTGCCAGATTGATTGCTGGAACTATCTCTGTGGGAGCTGCTACGAAGGTGAACTCTTATTCTCTACGATAAGGTAAACAATTTTTCACTTCCTTTCTTGGCCTATGCTTCGGGCTGTGAGTCTGTGTCCGTCCAGTAGTTGAGGCTTCGAGCACAGATGACATAAGTGGGAGGGACCATAGGTTACAACAGTATGTTCCTAGGAGCCAAGAACCATCTTCATTGTTTCCATGGGAGCCGAGAAACGTCTTCAATATTGTTTCCAGGATTGTCTCATTGCTCCTGATACTTCCCATCACAAATTAGAGGAACTACATAACCAATAACGAAATTCGGCGACACAGAGAAATGGGTCTGGAGACCGCGGTCTTGGCAAGGGATCGCTGCCATGAGTGCCCACAAGGAAACAATGTTAACGTTATTCATTGTCATTGTATAGGCTGCCATAGGCTATTCCATGGAGTCTAGGTAGGCTATTCCATCATTTTGCAGAGCTTAGCACACCATGAACATGCTTTCTCTGAGGCGATTTGCAGTTTTCTCATCAATTTTGTGTAGTTACATCAATTTCAAATCAGGTAGGCTATTCCATCATTTTGTATAGCTTAGCACACCGTGAATATGCTTTCTCTAAGGTGATTTGTAGTTTTCTCATCAATTTTGTGTGGTTACACCAATTTCAATTCAGCTAGGCTATTCCATCATTTTGCAGAGCTTAGCACACCATGAACATGATTTCTCTTAGGCGATTTGTAGTTTTCTCATCAATTTGGTGTAGTTACATCAATTCACTCAAAATTTGTAGTGGCGTTATTTATGATGTATGATTTTTCAGTGGGTTTGTTATCCTTCATTCTCCACGAACATAGTAACTATTTACATCTATGTATTTTTAACAAATTTATAGGTTTGAAGTAAATTTGTTAAAGAAATTCGCCATGAGTCATATGCATGCTAAACAGTATGGGATATTCATAAGCTTTGAAGTTTCAAATATTGAATCAACAAAATGTAAATTCATTCATGTGTGCAAACTAAATGTCAAAGGGCAAAATAAAGATATAGAGAGATTCAAGACCTGGAATCATGGAGTTACTAGCTCGTCCTAAACCCTGCCCTGAGAGGTGAAGGGACTGCCTTTCTATCATGTTTCCAGCAACTCATTCCAGATAAAATCAATATGGGATTGAACAATTTATGTAGCGCAGAGTTCCTGAGTTCTGAATCCGTAGAGTTCCTGAGTTCTGATGGAGGCAGGCATCAACAGAGTTCCTGAATTCTGAGTTCTGATGGAGGCAGGCGGTTCTGATGGAGGTAGGCATCACCACCTAAGAGTGTCAGCAGGGCAGGGATTGAATGATGTGCATTTAAGGGAGGTTGAAACAAATTCTAGGCAGCATTGATGGGAATTTAAGGGAGGTTGATAGAAATTCTAGGCAATAGATGAATATCAACAGGGAAAATTACCCCAATCATCGGATGAAAGCATCCTACGGCTGAAAAAAAGCAATAAATTCGAGGAGCGACTCCCACTTGTTGAAACACCTTATGGCATAATTATAATAATTAATACACAAGTTAAACCTCAAACTGTTTCTTTTAAACATCTAACACAGTAAGTTAAGGATGGACAGTCAATAGACTGAAAATGGTTAAGATTATAACATCTATTGTATTATAGTACCTTAAGTGCTTAGAAAAACCAACTGAAAATAATCAGTATAACCCTAATATTATTATTAATATTTGTGAACTATTCTTCTAAACATACTCTTAAAAATAAATCTTCATAATCATTAACAAAATCTATTTATGAAATAGGATAGATTCCAGCTTCTCCATTTTAAAAGGAAAACTATCAAAATCTAACTATTGCTTATACAATTATAAAAAAAAATTCGAAGTTATAAAGATAACCTAAAATAATCAAAACTGTTTATTTCAAAACCAAACCCTAGGATTATTCTTTACAGTACAGGTTGCTCAAATAGAATTTCAACAAGAAATTTGCCAAATGGCCTAAACCATTTCGCAGCCATAGAATCATTTTTACAAATAGATTGTTGTATTAACAGAAATCTATAATTTTACCAAGCATAATGCTTTTTACAAACCAAATTTTCAAACATATGCTAAACAGATAAATACATTATGGCCATAAGCTCTGTCTTTTAAGAAACAAGAGAATTTATAAACAGGGTCTCAATTTATCAAAAAAAAATTCAACCATTATAGTCACCATTTAGTCCAGCCGATAAAACCAAAAATGCCTTAACATACTCGTAGCCACGAAAGAGTTACAAAGTTGAGCAAAAGGACGAGGAAGATTCACATAATGTATTACAATTTAAACAAACAATTTTAAAAACCCTGAAACAATTTACTTTTACCCTCAAACGCCATTACAAGAGCCGTATCCCATTAACGAAACCTTAAGGGCTATCACCAAGGATGGCCTTTATGGCCTCCATCATTTTTCTTTTCCAATAACCAAATAGTAAGATGCTACAAGCAACGAACACTGTAATAAATAGACTACAAATGCCATCGAAATCACTACATACACAATCAATGAAGGCTACCCAAGGTCGGGACCGAGGCTTACCAAGAATTTCTCGCTCACCCTTCAGCTTTAGAGGAGTCGTCTTCAACATATGAGTGGGATTTTCCAAGAAATTTTACCTACCAATCAAAAAAACAACTTGAATTGTTAGTAAATAGTTTAGTATAGATAATAATAAGTAAAAGAAATAAAAATGTTGGGAATATTCATTATGACTTACCAACTTAAATGAAGAGATTGAAGAATCAGTGGTGGGAAAGAACCAGAGTTCGAACCTGTTAATGCCATGGCCAAGCTCGAAGAAAATTGACGATGGAAAAGAACCCAAGCAGTGAGCCTGCTAACACCACAGGAAAACAAAGAGTTCAGAGATCTGAGGAATCCACGACCAAAACAAGAATATTAATTTTTGCAGAGGCCCTATAAGGCTGAAGGCTTGTCGTCCTGCTCCTCCTTCTCAAAAAAACAAACTGTTGAATCCAAAAATGTGTTTAGGGAAACTTGAATGAAAAGGCATAGGGTTTAATGCCAAAACCCTCCATCCAACAAGCATCCACCACATGGATTCCACTTCATTTGAAATTCTTTTGGCATTGATATAGTTTTGAACCAGCATGTTAACCCTGCATTGAATGGTAAACATAACATTACTACCTTTGTAAAAGAAATAAACAAATCATATTTTGGTATGTTGGAGCTTCAAGCTAGGTTATAGTTTTATATATGCATTGTGAAGTCTTAGTTAGGTTATAGTATTATTTTATGCATTGGTTATATGCTTAGGGTAGTATTATTTTATGCATTGGTTGTATGCTTAGGATTGTGTTGTATATTAGTAGTTAGTTACTATCTGCAATTATAAAAATGTTAACTGTTATGCCTAAGTAAGTTCTAGGAATAACAAGTTAAAATGCATAGTTAATATTGGATAATAACATGCCATTAATTTTGTAACTTATTTCTTTATAAGATAATAATTACACTATCAACTCAAAATTGCTACCTATGAAGAATAGTTCTTGCTATAGGCCTAAGATTTATTACGTTTCGATAATCTAAACCATAATTAGAGTCTAAGGACCTTTCCTAACTTACTCGATTAGTCTTCCGAGCCTTATTTTCTTATATCGTAAACCTCGAAGTAAGTTTTACCTGTAAATCCTATACAAGCATCGGGTTTGTGTTAGCTTTGAGAAAAGCTAAGTAAGCCTGGGGCTAACTTCAAGCCCCTTCATTAAGAAAAGAAAAAACCCATTAGAACCATACACTTTCTAATAAACAAACAAATGATCTGAATTCAATAATTTGAAATCCATTAACTTTTGATAAACATTTTATTCAAGACTGAAAATCAATATAGATTGAATACGGTTAGTAGCATGTGACTTACAAGTTATTAAGTAAAATTCTATAGCCTTTTAGTTACAATTAACAAAAGAGAATTAACTCCTAAGTTTCTCTAAATATCTTGTCTTGTAATCTATCTGTTAAACTAGACTAAAGTTAATTATTAACTAGCATTCTGGCTATGATTTAGCATTTAATCTCACGTAGGAAAATTTTAAATTTTCATGAATTTTTTTGGGATGTCACAGCACATGACCTTTTTTTCCTTGACATGGAAGATCATAATCCAACCCCATCTTCCTTTCAATCTAGAGTCAAACTTGCTGCCACATTTACTACACCGAAAGTAGATGTCAATTTGTATCGTTACTTGGTATCCTTTTGTGTTTGATTCATACCCATCTTGATATTTTCTTTGTTGTTGGTATTCTTTCCCAGTATATAGAAAAACCCCAAGAGATCCACTAGAAAACATAAATGAGGATACTTTGGTATATCTAGGGTATAGTTTAGTTTGGGATACATTACTGTTCATGGGGCACTCTTTTGTTGGTAATTCTCATTAGGCAAGTGAGCCTAATGTTTGGAAGTCTATTGCAGTTTATTTTTTTAGTCTCTATTTCGGACCTTTCACTTGGGAATGTAAGAAGCAACATGCTCTTGCTCTTTCTTTTGCAGAAGCAGCGTATTGAGTAGGAATTAGGGTAAAACAAGAAACACTTTGGATTTGATAGATCCTTTCATAGTTTGGATTCTAACAATAGAATTTGACAACACTCTAGTGTGATAATTAAAATGCCATAAATCTCGGTAAATGTCTAGTTTAACATAAGTTCAACAAACACATTGAGCTATACATACAACTTCTAAAAAAACTTCTTCAAAATCACATTCTAGAACTACTTTAATATTACATACATATGATCAAGTTGCACACATTTTGATAAAGACCCTTACAAATGCCATTTTTTCCATAATTTGGTTTATGTTAGGAGTTCATGATGTTGTCATCAAGGGAGATAGGATCTAATACCTCATTCCTTCTCCTATTGTGTCATATTTGTAAATCCTTTAATTCTATCTCAAGTTGTTCTTAAGGGGGATGCTAAAATATTTAGATTGTTAGGAGTTAGTTAAGATCAACTTGGTCTAATGTGTTTTTAGATAAAGTGTGCTTCCTTAGTGTGTTTTTATAATTAACTAATCTAATGGTCACTATTATGTTCTAGATGATTCATGTTCTCCTCAATACTAACAATACTTGTTCCATGCCTTAAAATTAGTTTCGTCTATGATCTCTATTTAAAAAGCGTAGAAGATCAATGACTATTTATGAAATATTCATAAATAAAATCTTTTCTTTTTTACATTAATATATTTCCTCAAACAATCATGTTAACTAAAATAATTTATTATTTCTTTCTTTCAAAATTTTAACATTATTATACTTATCTTTAATCTTTTTATATAAACAATTATCTTAAAATATAAAACTTATGTAAATATACTTTATTGTTTAATATAAATTTATTTATAATTATTTAAATATAAAATTATAATAATAAAATATTTATCGTTTTAATTGATTTTTTATACCAATATTAAAAGCCAATTTTAATACAAGTTACAAACTTGCGATTCCAAAATTCATAAACTACTTTCATACAAAGCTTTTATATCATTTGCATTAATCGTTTATCATTTGAAAACTGAAAAAATGTTTGCATACATGAATTGGATAAATTCTATAAACGCAATAATTGTGCATTAGTGAATTAGCGTCACCTACTCCTCGTCTTTTATGGATAGAACGTGGTATGCAGAGTTCAATGGATATTAACATTTTTTTAGTTTATTTTAAAATCAGAAGAAAAATATGATTAAAGTTTTAGAAATTACCGACATGCAGTCAAATGGATGTAGTTTGGGTGGTTGGGAGGAGCTACCCTCCCCACCCAGGTTCTACTCTTATTAGTGACATGTTGCTCTTGTGGAGCCTTTTGTAATAAATGTTGTGATTGATGAGCTGACCATACTTTGATTCAGTTTGAATATCAGGGATTGGAATTTTCTGTGGAGTAGCCCTCTAACAAATGGTGAACCACATTTTAAGAAATTACCGACATGCCAATATCAAGGGACTAATGACTCAACAAGGTCTCTTAGTTGAGCAATAACTAGCAATACCTTTATGTCAATATGGATATATTTCCTCAATCCCATGGTAGGAACATTTATAAGAACGTTTATGGGCTTGTATGGTGATATACTTTCATCCATTCACCTTGAAGACAAGTCTTTGTAAGATATTTGTTTGAGACAATCATTTTCATTTACGAGCTCCAATTTGTTTGAGAGAGTCACTTTCGTTTACAAGCTCCAATTGTAATAAAAAGGATTAGGGCACAAACTTTGCTATGCTAATTGAACCAATATAGGTTTTTTTTTTACCAAAATTTGTGAAAGTTTCAAGGACAATTCAATTGAACCTCATCTCTTTTGTTCATTCATGCTCTTGTAAATTGACATGGATAGTCTCTTTATCACTAGTAAATTTCCTCATTATTGGAATTAATAACATGGTAACTAACAATGCTTAGAGCTACCTAATCATGTAGAAAGAGAGTGAGAATGCAATTTTAACCAAACATATTTACATTCAATTATAATTAAATATCTCACTTTTAAATTGATTATTGCACTGAGAGGCGCTCTACAGCCCAGTTTGGGGGAGATCTTTTAACGTTTGTGGATCTAACATTTATCGATATTATGTCGATCAAAAATAATATTGTCGAGTATGAGGGAAATGTTGTCACGTTTGTGGAGATCTTGTAACTTTTGTCTATATTATGTCGGCTATTAATATGAGGGAGATCTTGTAACGTTTTTCTACTGAGATAATGTAATGTTTGTCTATATTAAGTCCGAAAGTCTAATTTTAAAAATAAATAATTATATTTAGAGATTTTCTAAATCAATTTGTCACATTTTCTTTCATGTGTTTCTTGCTAGGCTTATTTCTTCTTACTTTGCTTCTTTCCTCGTAACTTCACCCTGTTAAAATTTCAATTTTACGAATCAAATATTTTTTTTCAATTTTAATGTTAGAATGTTAAAAAGAAGATGCACTAACTTGTTTTTGACAGAGAACTAGAAATTAGCTAGGTGGAAATGATTGAAATTAAAATATTAATTTTAAATTACTTATATCTTCTACCAAAAGATATAAAAAATTATAACATGTGATATTGATTTGAAAATTATGAAATTATCAATCATTCAAAGTTTGTTAGTGCAAAAGGGTTTTTGCAAATGAATATTTGCACAAAATTATAGTGAATTCATTTTTCATGGTAAATCATTATTAGAAGAATTAAGCTTATCTAATTAGTGTCTAATTATGAAAATTTTACAATAAAATAGCTTCAAAATCAAAAAATAATTTACATTCAATCATCAATTTTTCACAT
>LPNX010350004.1:38621-49761 GCA_001517045.1 Pseudotsuga menziesii | reverse complement strand
ATATATATTCAATTTTAATGTTAGAATGTTAAAAAGGAGGCATTTTGTTTTCTGACAAAAAACTCCAAATTAGCTAGTTGGAAGTGTTCGAAATTAAAATATTAATTTTAAATTAGGTATATCTTCTACCAAAAAATATAAAAAATTATAACATCTAATACTGATTTGAAATTTTTGAAATTATCAATCATACAAAGTTTGTTAGTGAAAAATGGTTTATGCAAATAAATATTTACACAAAATTATAGTGCATGCTATTTTCATTATTTACAATTCATGGTAAATAATTATTATAAGAATTAATCTTATCTAAATATGTGAAATTTATAATAAAATAGCTTCAAAATCAGAAAATAATTTACATTCAATCATTTCAAGGCCCGGGTTAATTATATTTACAATTTTCTACATCAAGTTTTCGCATTTTCTTTCATATGTTTCATGTTGGGCAAAATATATTTTGTTTTTTTTTTCAATTTTAATGTTAGAATGTTAAAAAGGAAGATGTAGTAACTTATTTTTTAGAGAGAGGTGGAAATGATCTAAATTAAAATATTAATTTTAAATTAAGTATATCTTCTACTAGAAGATATAAAAAATTATAATATCTGATATTGATTTGAAAATTTTGAAATTATCAATCATACTAAGTTTGTTATTGAAAAATGGTTTCTGCAAATGAATATTTGCACAAAATTATAGTGAATACCTTTTTCATTATTTACGATTCACGGTAAATCATTATTATAAGAATTAGGCTTATCTAAATATGAAAATTTTATAATAAAATAGCTTCAAATTTACATTCAATCATTTGAATGCTTCCATTAAAATATAATTTAAATTTAAACTATTTTTAAAATTTTTAATGTTTTAATTTGAACATATTTAAATTAAAATTAAAAAGTATGTTGGAGAATTGTTCAACATATTTGCATGACAGAATGCAACCCTCTCTCAAATCCAAGGGAATCAAATTTGAAGCTCACATTAAGTGAAGGAAAATAATTTGAGGACGTGACCAAGTACTGACAGCTTATAGGAATCCTTATCTACCTTACCAATTCCATACCATATATTTATTACGTCATTGGTAATATTTCCAGATACATGCACAAACCTTGTGAAGGACATTTGTGTGCTAAGAAAAGAGTTCTAAGGTACTTGAAGGAGACTCAAGATTTTGGAATCAAGTACACTGAGGTAGAAGAATTCAAACACATTGGTACACTAATCCAGATTTTGATGGTGACAAAGAGAAATGAGTGTCCATTTCTGGATACAAAATGAGTGTTGGATCAACAAATATTTCTTGGATATCACACAAACGGTTAGTTCCAATAGAATTGAAAACAAAAGCAGAATATGTGGCAGTTGTAGAAGCGACAAAGGAGATTGTGTGGCTCAAGAAGATACTTGAAGATTTGCAGGAGAAGAAAGAAATTCCACTCCCTTATTGATCGATAACACTTCTAAAATCAAGTTGGAAAAGAACCCAAAATTCCATGATTGAACCAAACACATCAACACAAAGTGCCATTTGATTCGACATCATGTAGAGGCCAACACCATTCATTTACAACATTGTTCATAAATGAGAAAATTGCTGACATCTTCACCAAATCACTTGAATGAAGTTTGAAATATTTAGAACCATGCTGAGATTCACAAAGACCACTTTGGAATAAGAGGGGGAATGTTGGAAACCTAATCCTCTGATTATGGTTACATAGATTATGTAAATAATGTAAATAGAATATGAATATGAAGAGTCACATGGGAAGAGGAAAAGGTTGGTTGGAATACGACACTCAACCACTAGATACAATGTATAAATAAATGATTAGGAATGAAATAAACAGAATTTGGGATTTATCTATCCTACAGTGTCAAACATGTTTCTATGTAAAACTATCATATATGAGGTTTTCAAGTTATAAAATTGAGTGCCACCAATTGCATCCAAAAGAATATGGACCATAGTATTTTTAGTAAAATTTCTAGAAGAAAAACAAAAATATCAGACATGTGGTAGGTTGTACAAGTTTTCTCTCTTGAAATAAACAAAAATAACAAGTTTTGATAAAGTTACTGTAAATTTTTGTTGGTACATCAAAATTTGGTGAAACCTATGGAATATAGAGAAGACACATCAAGATGCCATAAATGAATTTTAGAATTAGAGGAGCTATACTTTTAGGGTTTCCTTAGGTGGAAGGTTGGATATAAAGACAACATTCAAATCATTGATTTAAAAGGTATGTTATTTTGAAATCAATATAACTTTTGATTGGAAGGTAAGATTTAGGTGATTCAATAGTTGTTGGAAAGAGAAAACAAGATAATATGTTGGAAAAATCATATTAGACATTTCGGATCATTATTGTTAATATATTAAGTGGTAGGTTGAGGTTTTGTGTTGAAACTTGAATTAAGAATAAATGAAAATAACTATATTTAGAGAAGAGGAATCTAGAATTGGTCCTAAGGAATGGTTAACAATTAAAAATGAAAATTTTGGAAAACCTAATTTAGCAAGTATTTATTTTTATGTGAAGCCTATAAGTGGTGGAGAAATCATTATACAAATAATCAAATATATGCCACATGGGAAGTATTTTATTAACTCTTCTTAGAAAATGGATAAAGACTACAAAATGGAAGATACGTGTTGATGGAAATAGTTCCCAATAACTAGGGTTAGGTCATTGATTGAGAAATATCTAAGAATAGCTACTTTACTTCCCGAATTCAATTAATTATTCAAATATTAAGCAAGAAAAGAATGATAAATACCTAATACTAGTCGACCTAAGGTATTTAATCAAAGAAATGCAAAATTATAACTAACTCAAGATAACTACCTTTGGGCATATTAATTCTACCTCTAACATACTAATTCATAAACATATACATCAAGACATAGTTTGGTGGAGGGGGGATAAAATGGATCTTCATTTTATCATTAAAAAGTGAACAAAAATTTAGTTCTATCTAAATTTTGTTGAGACACCTTCTTCACTAGGTTCTATATTCCTCCATGTGATACCACTCATGAAAAACCATTCCACTCTCATTCCTATAGAAATTGAACCCAAGAGATAAAACAAGTACACTCACAAAATTGCTAATCAAACATGCAAAATTCACACCAAAGGAGACTGAAATTGGAGCATAACACTGATCTATATTCAATAAGTGTACAATAGCCAACCATATGAAGTAATAGGCTGCTGCAATATATAATTACATGAGATATTTGGATGCATAAGGATGCCATTCGAAATGGTCAAAAAGTAGGCTTACTAAATCTAGTCAAATCCCCCATAGGTGCATAAAGCAGTTTCCAAATCTACCAAGATGCTCACGAATTGGCTAAGTCAAGTAGGAAAGCTAATATGGGATGGAAATAAAACTCATACATACTTTTATTAGGATAAAAGGAGGGAGGATGATGTGGGAAAAAAATAAGTCAACTACACCTAGTCTAGCTTTTCCTTTTGCCTTAAATCTCTATAAAACAGGCATCTTTTCAGAAAAAGAAGATATGCACTTTGGAGGATCTAGAATAAAACGGACATGCTAAATTGGGTTTCCAGGATGTTTCCCAAGCCCTCCATGACTCATTTTTAGCATGTGCTGACTTCTAGGACTTGTAGAAGGCAACTAGCATAGAGTGGAATCTAGGAAACTAGGCAATAAGACAAAAATAATTAAATTAATGTCTAAGGTAGGTAACTATGGGTTGATTATTCTAACAACCCCCCTTAAGCCTGACTTTATGAGTAAATATCATAAAACTATAGGGCCTAGCAACAAGGATTAGTCACCCTTTACATATTGCTTGTCCATACAACCAAGGAAAGAGGCAAAAACCCAATGGGAAAATACTCCCTTAAACATGGACAAGAAAAACAAAATTTTTGGAAATCTTGTCATCAATCATGCTTCATAGCATGATCAGCAATCCCCAGCAGTGATTTGAGATTGCTGAAGGTCTTCTCACAAAAAAATTTGGTGAAGATGTCTGCTACTTGTTCTAAAGATGCACAGAAGAGTAGATCTATGGTGCCATCATGCACAAGTTGTCTGATGTAATGCATATGGATCTCAATGTGCTTGGTTCACTGTCTCTGAACTGGATCATTGCAGATTCAAATGGTGCTATGATTATCACAGTAGATAATAGTTGAAAACTTTGATTCGAAACCACATTCTCCAAGTATCCCCTGCAACCACAAACATTGAGTTGTTGCATTTACAACTCCTCTATACTCTGCTTCTATAGATGAGAGTGTTATGGCACTCTGCTTCTTGCTTGACTAGCTGATTAGTCCTTCTATAAGCATGAACACATATCATGATGTAGACTTTCGATCTGTGTTGTCACCTGCCCAATCACTGTCAGTAAACCCAATCAAATCAAGATCATATTTTGCTTTGTAGAAGATCCCATGAGTTCTTATTCCTTGAACAAAATTTAGGATCCTTTTGGCTTCTCTCCAATGGATCTCATGAGGCTGATCCATGTGTTTTGGAGCCACACTAACTGCATAATATAGATCAGGTCAAGTGTGTGTAAGATAAATCAAACACCCAATCAACTGCCTATACAGTGTATTATTTACCATAGGAGAAGAACCTGCTTCTTCAAGCTTAACTCATGAAAGGAAGGGAGTCTTTCTTGGCTTGCAATATTTCATGTTGAACTTGTTCAGTAAATCCAAAGCATACTTGGACTGATGTAATTTTAGTCCATGTTGGGATTGAGCAATTTCGAGACCCAAGAATTGGCTCAACAATCCCAAATCTGTCATAGAAAATGCATGGTTCATTGCATCCTTCAAGGAGGAAATCTCTTTCTTTGAACTTCCTGTAATCAAAAGGTCATCCACATACAAGACAATAATCATCAAAAAACCATGAATCAGCTTCAAATAGACATTAGGATCAGACTTGCATTGAACAAAACTCAGTGATAGCAAAAGGCCATCAATCTTGGCATACCAAGCCCTGGGGGCTTGCTTGAGCCCATACAATGATTTCTTTAACCTGCACACTAAAATGGATTAGAAACAAACCCTTCAAGTTTCTGCATGTAAATATCTTCAATGAGATCTCCATTTAGGAAAGCACACTTCACATCCATGTGATGTACCTCCCACTGCTTCGAAGCTACAATGGCTAGAGCTAGACTTATGGAGTCCATCTTTGCCACTAGTGCAAAGGTTTCATTGTATTCAATACCATGTACTTGTGAGTATCCCTTGGCTACCAATATTTCCTTATATTTCAAAGGTGAACCATCAGCATCAAACTTAGTCTTTAAAACCCACTGACATTGAACTAGCTTCCTCCTTAGGGGGAGATCAACCAGTTCCCAAGTGTTGTTCTTCTAGAGCGAGCTGAATTATTATTTCATGGATGTTTGCCATCTTGGATCATCTACTACATATTCATATTTCTGTGGATCTGATTCAACCATCAGATAGCACTTCTCAGCATATAGAGGATCTTTCACACAAAGGGCACTCTCAAACTGAGATCTAGTCCTCCTAGTGTCACTAGGATTTCCAACTAGTTCCCCAGCTACATGAATGGTATTTTCTTCCCATTTTGGTCTTGTAGGAATATTAGGATCTACAAATCAAATCATCATTATCAGGCATATCAGAATAAAAAAACTCATTAGTCTCTCCATTACAATCAATGGATCTGGTGGTGAAGAAGACTCTCCAACTTCAACTGCTACTAAAGGCTCTTCTTGGAACTGAACACTTCTTTCAATGAAGGATTTTTTAGTGCTCGAGTTGATCAGCTTGCACCCTTTTGAATCTTCAGAATATCCAAAAAATAGGCACTCTTGGATTTGGGGCTACAAATCCTTCCTCTTTTCAGTTGGAATTCTAGCCCAAGCCTTTGAGCCAAAAATCTTGAAATGGGTCACATCTGGCTTGTGCACACTCCAAGATTTGAAAGGAGTCATACCATCAAGCTGTTTATGAGGCACCCTATTCTATATTTAGGATGCACAGTTTATAGCCTAGGCCCAAAACTTTGGTGGCAAAGTCTTAGCCTCCATCATGCAGGTTGCCATCTCCTTCACTGATATGTTCTTTCTCTCAGCAACACCATTTTGATGTGGTGTGTAAGGGATTGAATGCTACATCTGAATACCTGCATCTTTACAATAATGAATGAACTTAGACTTGACATACTCACCACCATTGTCAGATATAAGTATCTTTAGTTTCCTCCCAGACTGGTTTTCAACCAAGGCTCTAAAGACTTTGAAGAGGTAAAAAAATTCAGACTTATGCTTTAGGAAGTAAACCCAACAATACCTGGAAAAGTCATATATGAAGTTCAGTGCATATTTGGCTTGACTCATGGACATATGAGGGAATGGACCAGCAATGTCACTGTGGATCATCTCAAGAGGTGCAGAGGTTCTCTCATGACTAGCTTTCTCATACTTGTGCTATGGGTGTTTTCCTAGGATACAACCTTGACAAACTCCCTTAGAAAACTTGATCTTTGGTAACCCTATGACCATAGCTTTTTCACTCAAATAAGAAAGATACTTGTAGTTAATATGGCCAAATATTTCATGCCAAAGCTTGCTTTCTTCATTAGCATGAATCAGAAGAGCAGAGGTGTTTGAGTAGGGTAGAAAATGGGAAAACTTGTATACCTTTGAAGTGTGATCTACAACACCTTTTGCTATGAATTTACCATTCAAAATATCAGTGATTTCAACATCATCAGGGGAGAATATGGCCTTATTTGGAGACCCAGTATGAGTCATCTGATACACTGACAAGAGATTAGAGGCAAGACCTGGAACATACAACACATTATTTAACTTACCATGGTCAAGATCAATCCTTCCCTTCCCCAAACTGTCAATGAGAGAGTCATCTCCCAAAAATATTGGTGGACCTTTCGACATGTCAAGAGAGGAGAATATCTCTTTTGTTGAAACCATATGTCTAGAAGATCCGAAGTCTATGATGAAGCTAGGTGAGCTTGATGTGACGGCAACCAAGGCATGTATACTCTCTCTGTCCTCTAAATTTGATCCTCCTTCCCTCTTCTTTGATCAATCAGGAAGGGAGATGTTATTCTTCTCTCGGAGTTGGGTCAACATGTCAATTTGATTTTTCATACAAGAGCTCTCAAGATGATAGCCCTTACTGCAGTATGTGCACTTGCTCATTTCTCCTTTGTTCTTCTTCTTCTGGGACTTCTTCTTGGAACCTTGGGGCTCCTCTTGAGACTTGTTCTTGTCTCTCTTTTTCTCAGGTGGATGTTTATATTTTTTCTTTCTTGTTGAATACACCTTTGAATCCCCAGCAACTAAATCTTGGTCTTTGGAAGGTTTGATGGTGCCCATCATCACCAACTTATCTTGCTCCTATGTGAGGGATTCCATGAACTCTGTAAGATTAGGCATCTTCCAGGCTCAAGCAGTCAACTTGGTGGCATGGAAGGTCGAAACAAACATTGAATAGTCAGGACCAAGCTTAGAGAGTATGGCCAAAACTAGTTTCTCTTCCTTCTTTTCGATCCCACACTGTTTCAACTGCAAAACAAGGGCCTTAAACTTGGAAAAGTAGATTTGCAATGACTCGAAGCTACTGGGACTCAAGGAGATCAGCTTATTCTATATTTTATGTCCTCTCACCTCATCTGTCTTTTCAAAAATCTCTTCTAGCTTCTCCCACACTTCATTAGATGATGTCCATCCATCAAGATGGAAGAGGAGGTCTCTTGAAATACTTAGATACAAAATACCATAGGCCTCATCCCTCTTGTTGTGCCATTTAATTTTCTCTGCAGCTACATTGGGTTCTCCCTCTGTTTCCATAGTCACCCTGTAGAGACCTTTCACTCTCAACAATATCTCCATCTCAGCTTTCCACTCAAAGAAATTGAATGGAGTCAAGATGATCTTCTGAGATTGGTCCATAGCTCAGAAACTGTGCCCTCATGTCAACAGAATGCGCTCCCAGTCAAGATGTCGAACCTGAAATAGCAATAAGGAAGGAGATAAATCTATCTACAAAGGCTCTTATACCATGTGGAAATTGAACCCAAGAGATAGAACAATTACACTCACAAAATTGCTAATCAAACATGCAAAATTCACACCAAAGGAGACTGAAATTGGAGCATAACACTTATCTGTATACAATAAGTGTAAAATATCCAACCATATGAAGTAATAGGCTTCTGCAATATATAATTACATAAGAGATTTTAATGCATAAGGATTCCATTCGAAATGGTCAAAAAGTAGGCTTACTAAATCTAGTCAAATCCCCCATAGGTGCATAAAGCAGTTTCCAAATCTACCAAGATGCTCACGAATTGGATAAGTCAAGTACGCAAGATAATAAGGGATGGAAAGAAAACTCATACATGATTTTATTAGGAGAAAAGGAGGGAGGATGATGTGGGAAAAAAACAAGTCAACTACACATAGTCTAGCTTTTCCTTTTGCCTTAAATCTCAATAAAATAGGCAGCTTTTCAGAAAAAGTAGATATGCGCTTTGGAGGATCTAGAATAAAGTAGACATGCTAAATTGGGTTTCTAGTATGTTTCCCAAGCACTCCATGACTCAGTTTTAGCATGTGTTGACTTGTAGGACTTGTAGAATGCAACTAGCATAGAGTGGAATTTAGGAAACTAGGTAATAAGACAAAAATAATTAAATTAATGTCTAAGGTAGGTAACTATGGGTTGATTATTCTAACAATTCCTTGATCGTGAAAGGATGGGACAATTTTTGGAAATTATTAGGATCATAACTAGGACTCATAGAAACAAATTACTTTAAACCAAGAATTTTTTATGGGAAAAGGACCATATAGGTCAAATAAATCACTTCTGGATCGTCCAACATAATGGCATTTAATCAGTCTAGTGCCCCTTCTACAACAAATGACATTATTTTATACTCTTAGGAGTTGGTTCAGGAATTTGGAATGGGTTTCTAATTGTGCCAACTATAGATATCATGATAACCCAACTCACGAGCATGCATTTAATGCATACTTATTCTGTTTTTTTCACATTTTGGAGTACCCTTGTGCCTTACTTTAAGGAAACATGCGGGGCCCCACATGTTGTTTTAGTCAAAGGTATGCGGACAAAGAAAAAAATTACTTTTTAAGAGGATTTTCATCGATTCAAAGGAAAAATAGGGTTAGGAGAGATTACAGGCAATTGTGGACCTGATAATGCTATAACATATGCGTCAACATTTGGACCCTAATGTATGAGTTCAAAAGGAAAACTAATGACCAACATACATTATAAAAGGGTGTAGGAGTCTCATGAGTAGGAGCATTAATTGGATGCGAAATTCAATTCCACATCCAACAAGTACCCACAATGCATACTTTTTATGGACCCCACCCCATGAAAAATGAGAAATACATTTAGAAAACATGTTAATTTCAAAGTAACACATTTTTTAAATTTATTTCTCATTTTTCGTGGGGTTGGGTCCATCAAAAGTATTCAGTATAGGTACTCGTTGGATAAGGAGTTTAATTTTGTATGAAGGATTGTTCTCACTTAAAGTTTGAGGAAAACCACAGGGAGATATATTAAAAATATGAAGAAGAAAAATAGTCTTTTTAATGACAAATATGCCAAGTCAAACATTATGGTTGACTCTGTTCTCGAAATTCCATTAGCTGGCTCTTTTTTATGAGACCCATTTTGGTTGGCTCTTTTTATTATGAGGACCATTTTAGACCCAAAATTTCCTTTAATTATCCATTAACCTAGATTATATTTCAACCCAATTCCTTGACCACAATTAGTTTACAATGGACTAAAAAACCATGGGCTAAAAAAAACTCAAAGTAGACAAAAAAATGACCCCGTTTTTTATTTATTTTTGGGGTGCTTGCCTCAAACCTTGAGTTGAGGGATCTAATTTTGATAAACCCATGGAAATAAATTAGTACGACATATAACCTAAAACACAACAATTAACAATGGTTCACACACACATTACATAGAGATTTACCTTTGAAACCCAAAACTAGGAAACCAAACACTCTTGAGAGTTTCTTCACCCTTTATCTCATTGTATTATCTTTTCTATTTAGAATACAATATCATAGTATTCAAAATCCTAATCCATTAACCTAGATTATATTACATCCCCAATTCTTTAAACAAAATCAGTTTACAATGGGCCACAAAACTATGAGTGGAAAACAACTCAAAACACATCAATACCAAGCTTAAAAAGTATTTTCAGGGCACTGGCCTCCTGTTCCCCCTAGTGATTGGTGCGTTGTTGGACTCCCCTTTCTGTTGAAACCTACAAATACTACAACACATGTGTTGTGGAAAAGATTTCACTAGGTTTATTTCTTCTCGCTTGGTTAGGGGAAAGACCTTGTAGGTTGCAGCAAGGCCTCATATTAGGTGTCCCTTTTGGGTGGTTGAGTGCTCCAAGTGATTCTACAAATGGTTGTTAAGAAAAAAACAAAATAAAGGAAATAAGAACAAAATTAAACAATATGGAAACGGGGGTAAGATATGAAAAATCCAACAACCAATAGATGCCAAACCACTACTTATATTTCCCAATGGTCAAGCATATACAACACCTTTGATATGTGAGCTCCAAATGGAGGAAATCAATCCTCCTAAGGGAGGTCTGTTTAGTCCACACGATATGTCGAGTGGCTTGAAGAAAAAATGAGGAGAAAACTTGCCGCTTGGAGGAAGGAGGCAAGGGAGATTGGTGAATGCTAGACAAGAGGGAAATGGTGAGATATAAGGGAGGTCAAACACAATTCCAGCAGCATAACCTTGCTCTAAAATTTCTCTTACAAATAACATGCCCATGGATTTATTTCATAGGACAAGAGGTGACCAAGAAATAACAAGATACCAATGTGAACTCAATGATCCATGATTTCAATCCAGAGTACATAAGGGAATCTATTTAAGACAAGCAAGTGTGTGAGGGACCAACAAGTGTGTGAAGGACCAAAATTTGAATTACGGGTTTGGGGAGGATCTTAGGGTGATTAGAGGAAAAGGGGGGTATAGGTTTGGAGTGTGGTTGTTTGGGTTTGAGTGAGAGGGAGAGGAGGGAGGAGAGG
>LPNX010349995.1:0-37724 GCA_001517045.1 Pseudotsuga menziesii | reverse complement strand
TGATCAAACAAATCTACCAAAAGCTTGCGAAGCCACAGTGCTTCACAAGTAGCCTGACTGGCTACCATATACTCAGCCTCAGCCGAACTCAATGCAACGGACCTCTGTTTCCGGCTGAACCACGACACTGCTGCCAAGCCCAAACTGAAACAACAACCGGAAGTGCTCTTCCGATCCCGCACGCAACCTGCCCAGTCTGAATCTGTAAATCCAACCAATCCGACTCCATCCGAACCCCTGTAGTCCAGACCATAGTCCACTGTCCCTGCAAGATATCTCAAAATATGCTTTGCAGTTGTCCAGTGCACACTCCTAGGCTCAACCATGAACTGGCTAAGAGTGTTCACCGCAAAGCACAAATCTGGCATAGTGTTGACCAGATACATCAACGACCCAATAAGCTGACGATATACAGTGGGATCCACCAACTGGCCCTCGGAAGCATGGAGTTGCTTCCAGTTGGTGATCATAGGTGTACTCATAGGCCTGCAGTCCTCCATCCTAAATCTCCTCAGAATATCAGCTGCATACTTTCCCTGTCCAAGGAAAATATGCCCAGGCTCCTGCCACACCTCCATCCCCAAATAATAGTGCATCAGCGCAATATCGGTCATCTCGTACTCCGAAGCTAAGTCTCTCTTGCAATGTGCAATGAGACGCTCAGCACCTGTGATGAACAGATCATCAACATACAACAAAAGAATGAGCGATTCTCCCCCAACCACAATGAAGTAAAGGTTGGGATCAGCCTCACTCTTCTGAAATCCCATCGATGTCAGATATTCATCAATCCTGGAGTACCAAGCTCTAGGAGCTTGCTTCAGTCCGTACAAGGCTTTCTTCAGCCTACACACATGAGAATCCCTCCCATGTATCTCGAATCCCTGTGGCTGCTCTAGATATACTTCCTCCTGCAGAAAACCATTGAGAAATGCGGTCTTCACATCCATCTGGTGGATCCTCCAACCCATCTCTGCTGCTATAGAAATCACTGCCCTGATAGAAGAATATCGTGCAACTGGAGCAAAAGTCTCATCATAGTCGACTCCTTCAACCTATGAGAATCCCCGCGCCACAAATCGAGCCTTGTACTTCTCTACGCTGCCATCTGCAGCATGCTTTACCTTGTAAAGCCATCTGGAAGTCACAACTGATTTCCCCTCCGGTCTCGGTACTATCTCCCATGCATAATTCTTCATGATGGAATGGTACTCTTCCATCATGGCATCTCTCCAAACCAGATGCTGGGTAGCCTCCTCAAATGTAGATGGCTCAGAGTCACGAAGGCATGCAACAAGAGCCATATCATCCCTGACCGGCACCACACCAAGCCTCTCAAGCTCCACTACTGCCCTGATCCTCTCCCAGGGTCTACCAACTGCCTCTGCATCTTTCAAGGTCTCCTGAAGCCACTTAGGCTTCCTCTTCCTTGAAGTCTGCTCCTCCAAAACTGTGCTTGGGCTTTCCTCATCTGAGGAAGTCCCAGTACCAGATGGTCCAACACCCCGAGGCCCAGTAACTGAAGATCCTGTGCCTGCCGATGCTGTCACCTGAGGACTCAAACCTGTCCCTGTCCCAGACACTGTCCCTGAAGAGCCTGTCACCTGAACCACTGAACTAGTAGATGCTGTACCTGAACCCTGTGATCCTGTCCCTCCAGAAACCTGTGGACCTGTAAGCTGTATCGAAGAAGCCTGTACCTGCTGAGGTGTGGGAGCTGGTGTCTCCCCCTGCTCTAACTCTCTGGACTTCCGGAAAGCTCTCTCCTCATCAAACTTTACTTCCCGGCGGACAACAACTTTCCGCGAACAAGGTAAGTAAATCCGATAAGCCTTCGAAGTCTCATCATATCCCACAAAGATACCTCTCTCTGCAGTGGGATCAAACTTCGTCCTCTTCTCAGAAGGGACGTGAGAGTAAGTCATCGAGCCAAATATGCGAAAATGGCTCACCTCAGGCTTTTTGCCCGAATACATCTCCTCAGGAGTCTTGCTCCCCACTGCCCTGTGAGGACTCCTGTTCTGCAGATAAACTGCAGTACTACATGCCTCAGCCCAAAGAAAGAAAGGTAGTCCCTGATCATGGAGCATCGCTCTGGCTGCCCCCACAATCGACCTGTTCTTCCTTTCTGCTACTCCATTCTGCTCAGGAGTGTAAGAAACTGTCAGCTGTCTCTGAATCCCCTCCTGTGTACAAAATGCGCCGAACTCCTTGGAGGTATACTCACCCCCATTGTCCGACCTCAACATCCAGATCTTTCTACCTGTCTGCTTCTCCACAAGGGCTTTGAACCCTTGGAAGACTCTCAATACAAGCTCGTACTTCTTGCTCCTCAAGAAGTAGATCCAGGTCTTCTTGGAGTAGTCATCAATAAAGCTGTTGTAGTACTCAAAGCCTGTCAAAGAACGTGACGGCATGGGACTGCAAATATCAGAATGGATCAAATCAAGCACCCCAGCAGCTCTAGTGTCACTGCTCGGAAAAGCAGTCTTGGTGTACTTTCCCAAAGCACACCCCCTGCACACATCCTCCTACTCAGTGCTGAACTCTGGTAAACCTGTAACCATGCTCCTCAGCAATCTAAGAGCTGGGTGATGAAGGTGAGCCATCCTCCGATGCCAGAGCTCACAAAGCTCACTGCTGCTGCTATGTGCCAAAGCACACTGTAGCTGAAATAATAGCTTGTACATCTTTCCACACCTGACCCCGATGTCCATGGCACTGGACATACCTGTAGCCTTGGGATATACCTGTACTCTCCCATCCGAAAAACACACCCCAAGACCCCTGTCCTCTATGGTGGAAACTGATACAAGGTTCTTTTTCAGCCCAGGGACATACAACACATCCCGCAGAGTCATGGGACTCATAGACTCCCTCTGAAATGTGATGGTACCCCTACCAACAGCTCTCACAACGGTGTTGTCCCCAAGGACAACCTCCACATCCCTACCTGACTCTGACAACTCTGAGAACACCTCTCGAGCTCCTGTCATGTGGCTCGTGGCTCCACTGTCAATGTACCAAGTAGAAGAGGTGGATGGACCCCCCTCATGTCCTGCCAATAAGGAATGTTCACTGTCCTGATCCATATCTATGTTGGTGGCTAAGGTGACTCTCTCTCCCTCAGTCTGTCCAGCATAAAGGGAAAACTCCCTCTGAAATGCAATACTAAACTCATCAACCTCTGCTGTCCCTGCCCCTTCTTCTTCTTCTTGCTTGGACACTGTGAGGCATAGTGTCCAAACGCCTGACAAGCATAGCACTTGATTTTACTCAAGTCCTTCTTCTGTTCACTCTGTTGTCACTGCTGCTGCTGCTTGGCCCCACCCTTCTTGGGACCCTTCTTCTTCTTACCCTTGGCTGCCAAAGCCACATCCTCATCATCAGCCCCTCTCTGAGAAGTACTACCTTGTACAAGACCCCTCCTGGTCTCCTCCTGCACAAAGTCGTCCCAAAGCCTCTCCCAGTCAGGTAGGTTCTCCCTGCCCACTATAGCCTACACAAAAGCCCCCCAGGACTTTGAAGCCCCGTTCACTGCTGTCCACACAAGCTCTGTAGGGGCAACCTTCTCCCCAACTGCTGCAAGTTCATCCCGAACTGTAGAAATCCTAGTAAGGTAAGCTGTGACTCCCTCTCCTCCATTCATCCTGATACTCTTGAGTTTTTCTCTGAGAACCATTTTCCGGTTCTCATTAGAACTCTCATACAGGCTGATCAAGGCTGTCCACATCTCATGAGCCTTGTCCTTTCCTGAAATGTGAGGAATAATGTGATCTTTCACGGCATCAAGAATAATTCTTCTGGCTTTGCAGTCCTTCTTATTGAAGGCTGTGAGGGCTGCTGCATCTGTGGATGCAGGAATGGTAATGGGGTTTGCAGTAGTGTTCCTCACTATGTCTGGCCATAACTCATTCTTTTCAAGTAACAGCAAAATTCTAGCCTTCCACGGCACAAAATTCCCTGTCCCATCCAGCCTATCCTCCAATCTAAGTCCAGTAGCCATCTCAACAACAACTCAACAAAGTGTTGTTCACTGACAGAAGTAAAATAACAAAAATTTCTGAATGCTGCAAATTACTGTGTGTCTGCAAAAAATCACTGTTTCTGCCCCCTTTGCTCTGATACCATGTAGAAAAACTGAGTTTTACTGCTTGCTGGTTTAAATGAACAATTTGTGTTTTTCACTTCAACCGGTTTTGCATAGGCTTGAAGCTACTTAAAATTTTGCCGAACAATTTTAAACACACAGTAAAATCAAATACTAACAGGCTGAAACAAATAAACATGCACACCATAAATTTGACTCAGAGATTTTTGGCTAATCAGCCCTGAAAAACCCCCACGGGGAAAACCAGTCAGAGAGAGGAGAGATTTTTATTATTTTTTTCAGCAAAATAAGGACAGAAATGCAGTAGAAATACAACTTATCTCTACATCAGACTTTTTCCCAAAGTCTGGACACTGTGCTCAGTAAACCAGCCGTACACCCTTCTTGTTTTCTGTGCCAAATTCAATGCAGATCGTACAACCCAGAAAAATCGTACCAGCAAAAATAAATGCACTGATAACTCCCTCGATTTCTGTGCTGTGTTAAATGTTGTCCGTACAGCAATTAATGCAGCCCGTACAGTCAATAAAAACTCGGTTTCTGTGCAGGAAAGTACCTCGAAACTTGTGCTGAAGTTAATGTAGCCGTACTACAGGCCGTACCCTCGTTTTTAGTGCAGACCGTACAGCATTAAATGCTTTCTGTCCTGTGCATTTAAATGCAGTCCGTACCTTCTTGGGTTCTGTGCATAAACAATAAATGCAGTCTCGATTTCTGTGCCCACCGAAATCTCTTCAGCAAACTCAGAAAAATCGTGCCCTTCTTCAGCAAACTCGACCTCCTTGCTCAGCTCTCTCTTCTTCACCTGAAAAATGAAAAGTGAATGTCCTTTTGCCTCCCTCAGCCTTTTTGTTCAACCCTAAGTGAGTTTCTAATCCAACGGTGGAAAAGAGATCTAATCCAACGGATGAGAATCAATGAGAGTAAAAATCCCTTTTATTTATTTCTCATAAATAAAATTACTCTCACTCACTTAAATTTATCAAAAAAGTGACTTTATGGTTATAAAGTCTCATTAAGTGACAATTAATGTGAGGGTCACCTTTTTCTCTCTTTAAGTGACTTAGGCAAAAAAAAAAATAAGTCACCTAGGGAACATCTGCCTAGGTACAAAAACTAACACGACCGTGGCAAGGTGCATGACATTCTTCTTGAATTCCATGGAAATGACGGTGTTTCAGCCACCCATCATATTGCCTCTCTCTACAAACTGATGTATGATTTTAATGTTCATCATGAGGATGATATTATGATCGTTTTTGCTATAACTTTGGAAAGGGATGCAATGATCTGGTTCTATTTCCTTTCGGATGAATCCATAGATTCAATGGAAAAGTTTTTCGAGAGGTTTCTCCTTTGCTGACATGATGGAACAGTTGATGAGATTGGGAAGCTTGCTAAAGAATATGATGCCCTCATCCCTAGGGTCCATCCTGAGCTTAAAGAACAGATCCATGAAGAACACTTTGAAGATCAAAGCAAGCAGTCTAAAGAACAGATCATTGAAAATCTGATTGAGGAAGCATTACAAGAACCCTTGGTTGAAGATATTTCTGAACATCCTTCTGACACGGCTGTAATAGAAGGTGTTGAGCTGCCCCAAGCTTATGAACAACTTCATCTTGAAGATGAGAAGCTAACTCAGGTATATTTTGAAATTAATAACACTAGTATTCCAGATCTGCCTCATGAGAGGCTCTTGAATGACAAAAGTCATATTGAAGAAGGGCTGCCCATTGCTTATTTCATCCCTCTTCAATGTTATCTTAATGAAGCATGCACCCCAACGTGCTATGTGATTGAAAATTTGAAAGATGACTTGTGTTTGCAGCATGAGCTCTTCTATGACAACCATACTTTGATGGCATTTCTGGGTCAGATCTACAACATTTTTATGAGACTTTGTTTTGGTTAATGACCAAACACAAGGGAAGAAGTTATATTATTGACAAGGAGCTAAGATGGCTCCATTAGTTGTTTGCATACACCTAACATGTGCTAGTCTCATGGTAAAATTAGAGTAGGTAGGCTGAATAAGCTCTTGCATGAGCATTTACATTTTTCAGTATTGTTTAACTTATGCATTTTCTTTTCTAGAATCTAATAAGCATGTGGTTGGAGGATGGAATTAAGCCATCCTACCATACTGTTTTGTTTTTTTTAAATTTGGTTTGCAAATAACAGAATACTGAGGTTCTCATGTGCTCTCGAGGAGAGCACACGTCCATACTGTTTTGTTTTTTTAAATTTGGTTTGCAAATAACAGAATACTGAGGTTCTCATGTGCTCTCGAGGAGAGCACACGTCCCCATATGGAACCAGATGTTACCACCTGAATGGTAGTATGATGTTCATGAATGATTTGAGATTACACAGTATGCTGCAGGATAGAAATAGAAGGGACCATTCTGAGCTGATTTTACTGATAAGATCAACATGCCAAGTGCAAGTCGTAATATACCCTTCATCCTTGTGACATACACAATTCAAAATACAGTTAGAAAATGGAGACATATTACAGGATGAGGCTCATTGGGATCAGCCCATGGACCAGCACAGTTCAGATTAAATGGATGACATAATTTTGATCTTATTTTATAGGCTAAGTCATGATCACAACACATTAAAGTCATCATGTGATTACATAGTAGCTCGTATGGCGGTGATCATTCAGTTTCAAAAGTTCATTATTCACTGAAAATGGTGCCAAATTTATGCAGGGAAATTTGCAAATCTATGTAGTGATGACCCTACCGGTTGTTTTAAGACAAACATCATCGTGGAATGTGTGCTACTTGGCTGTCATATATAGGTTGCTTCAGAAGTATATAGCCAAATTCAAGAGCATATAGTAATGACAAAACTTTCCCCGAAGGAGTTGCCTAAAGCACCAAAAATATGAGGATAGGTCCTTTTCATAAAATGGCCCAGAAATCGCAGATCTTGAGAGTGTTTGTGTGTAGTGTCCCTTGGAGCAGTTGACAACAGGTTCTCTCCCAAACATGAAAAAAGAGACGCAGCGGTGGAAGTCACAACTTCTTAAAATATTAAAAACCATTATGGCTTGATTTATGGCTGATTTGGAGGGCCACGGGCCACACTCGCCAACAGATGGACCACTGATCACGTAGGTTATTGCTTTTCGTAGGTTATTGCTTTTTTGTTGACTCGGGTGCATCTCTTCATATGGCCTAGAAACAAGATTCCTTATGATGGCCTAGCAAGGTTACAACAAATTTCAAACAAAGCAGCGAGTGCGTGATTGCTACCCAAATGGAGTTGAAGCGTTGGAGCGGTTGAATTTCATTACTGATGAGGAAAGTCTAAGGCAGCTTGTTGATCCTATTATTTTAAGTACTAGTGTTGATGAATCCTTGGCAAAAGTGATAGAAATCACTTGTAAATGTCTTTCAAAAGATCTGGGATCTCGCCCTTCAGTGGAAGATATGCTCTGGAATTTGCAGTATGCAGTCCAAGTACAAGATACATTAGGTGGCGACTTACAGGGTGATGATGATTCACCTGACAATTTTTCCACCAGTATAAAATCCAGAAGATAAGAGACTAGTGCATGTGGAATGGTTGGAGAGCTTGATGGATGGGATTGGCACATTTTTTCAGAAGGTTTGGTGGGTTGAAGCATACGTTGCAACATGCAGAAAATAATGACAATATTATGACAGATGGAGCACGCCAAATTTTCAGGCTCTCACGTCTCCGAGATCATGAGATCCCGTTCCTTGGCAGCCGACTACAACACAAATAGCGTGGATTTTTACCCATGTTTAGTTTGACGACTTATATCAAAGGGAATGTTCAAGCCGCTTTCGTGGATTTCCTAGAGCAATTAACGGGTGATGCTGGGTCCCATCTACTATAGGCTCAGTCATCGGCGTTAAGATGGGAAATAATCTCTGAAACCGTATAATCATGCTTGTTTTAGATCGTGGATCGTTCAGTGGTTTGTTTTTGCAGTAAGCAAGACTTCAATGCAACGTATATACACACTCATTATGCATTTGCAGCCATCCAACGAGTCTGTGTGAGGAGTTCATGTGGTTTGGAGATTGATGCCGAGTCATGGAGGGAGGAGTAGTTGTTGAACCCATGTTTCACCGTTTGAAACTGAGACAGTGGCAGAGCAATTCATGTTTCCTACTGGACGCTAAATGACTCTCAAACAGCTGATTACATGGGTGATTCGTTTGGCAGCCGAGCAAATCAGAGATTTTCCACTGTTAGAAGCCGAGTGGGATAAAAATCACGATTTGGTGAACAACTTGGGGTTTAGCTGGCGAACTACATCACAGGATTGACAGCTGATTGCAGTTGTTGAGAAATCTACTCCGTTTGCTGACTGATGTTTACGGGGTGAATGTTCCACGTTTCAGTTTTTAGCCACTTCAGGTATCGCGGCAAATCTAGAACGACCAGCCAGGGAGAAATTCACTTTGGTGGAGTATGGGTCCTTTGGTTAGTTTATTAACCAAAGTGATAAATTACACTTAGTTTGGTATAAGTTAGGCTTTTTTCGTTGGAGAGAAAAGTGGATCTCAAACCACTCTCTCCTTATTTTATAATTATTTTTTTATTGCCTTTTCTATTTTATTATTTATGAAAGCCTTTTTGGCCTATAAGAGCATGGCTCTTTTATTGTAAACGGATGGAAAAACGCTGGGAGTTTTTTTCCCATTGAGCTGAATAGAAAAATCATGTGGGGTTTTTGGATATATATTAGGCATCTTTTTCATGGTTGCGTGTTTTTCATAAGCTGTAGAGTAAACCTAGCATAAAAGGCTATATTCTAGTCCATTGGGCAAGCATTTGCAGTTATTAAGTTGTTTGTTGACGTTGTGTTTTTAAAAGATCTTAGGAGCAATAGACAATAGTCATTTATACTTATATTCTCCTTGTCTTTGATTATGGAACGTACTAGTTTAATCTCACTTGTGTGAAGCGCAAGGCCCTGAGTCCTCTTTTGACCCCATTCTCCCTTTTGATGCTGACACTAGTCTTCCCTCGAGGATTGATCCTCCCTTCCTTCCGATCACTCAATCAAAGTACCTTTTCTTTTTATTTACAATGATTTCTCTAAGGCAGCCTCTTCAGTTCACCTTGTCCTCGGTTGCACCTGCCTTAGCGATCCTATTTTAGGGAAGCCCCCCTTGAGTTGGAGAAGAGCCAACTTGAAGCGAGGAGAGAGGAGTGTGGTGACATTGGCTTCTCTTTCGAGAGTTGTCATCAACCTGGTGTTATGTTTTGGGCTTTAGCACACATGCCAGTTTTGGGCGACAATAGCCCCTACATAAGGAAGTTCGTGCTAGTGTTTTTTGATGATATCCTTATTTATAGTAAAAATTGGAACTCGCACCGCAAGCATGTAGAAACAATATTGAAGATTCTAGAAGAAAACAAATTTTATGCTAACAAATCAAAATGTAGTTTCGGGAAAAAAGAAATAGAATTTTTGGGGCACATTGTTTTATCTGAAGACATTGTTCGATCCCAAAAAAATGATGGCGATCACAGAGTGGTCGTCCCCCAAGTCAATTGCATTGTTAAGAGGATTTATGGGTCTAACAAGTTATTATAGAAGATTTTTTACAACTACTCCCAAATTGTAGCACCCCTGACATCACTATTAAAAAGGGATGATTTCATATGGGATAAATATGTAGAAACTTGTTTTGCACAATTGAAATCCCTGATGACATCCACACCAATGTTAGCAGCTCCCAATTTTATGAAAACATTCATCCTAGAATGTGACGCTTCAAAGACAGGCTTAGGAGTTGATATCATGGAAGATAAACATCCCATTGCCTTCGAAAGCCAAAAGTTAAAACCAAGTGAGCAAACACAATCCACACATGACAAGGAAATGTTGGCAATAATGCATGCGCTTGTTAAATGGAAGCAATATTTGTTCGGGGAAAAATTTCTTGTTAAAACAGACCACAACAGTCTGAAGTATTTTCCAACTCAAAAAAATCTCTCCCCCAAACAACAAAAATGGGTAAGCAAAATCCAATCCTTTGGTTTTGACATTTTATTTAAAAAGGGTAAGGAGAATAGGGTGGCAGACAACTTATCAAGAAAACATGAGAGTTATGCTTCACTATGTGCCTTATCCATAGTTGTTCCTGAATGGATTTCAGAAGTCCAAAGTGAGTATGTGAAAAACCTAGAGACAAGGAAGCTAATTGAAGAAGTTGAAAACAACAAAGAAACAAACTCCAAATATTCATGGGAAAAAGACATACTATGATACAAACAAAGAATATACTTACCCAATTCATCAAAATTCAAAACTCAGTCTTAAAAAAGAACCATGACAGCCCAACAACGGGCCATGTTGGTTTCTTTAAAACATACCACAATATCTGCCAATCCTTCTTTTGGAAGGGAATGAACACTAATATCCATAAATATTTTGTTGAATGTGATACTTGTCAAAGGCAGAAGTTTGAAATGGTGGCTCTTCCCGGTCTCCTACAACCCCTTCATATTCCATCCAAAAAATGGTCTGAGGTATCCATGGATTTTATCACCAACCTTCCTACATCAGAAGGAAAGGATAGTATATTTGTAGTCGTTGATAAATTAACAAAATATGCTCATTTCATGAGTATTTGATCCAAAGCAAAAGCAAGCCAAGTCCCAGATAGTTATGTAAAGAATATATTTAAGCTCCATGGGTTTCCCAAGGTTAATGTTGTTATATTTTCATAAGATTATAACAGTATATATTAATTTCATTTATCAATAGGATCACTAGAAGATAGAGAAAGCACAAAACAACAACACAAGTTTTTTACCCCTGGAAACCCAAATGGGAGAAAACCCAACAACCTCATCTAGAGATAATAATTCTGAGATCAATGTACAATGAAGAAAGAGAAGATTACGTGTCTTCCAGAGATAGAAACCCCAAAAATAGTCTTCTCCTTCAGTAGGTGCGAACTTCTCTCTCCCACAAAACTATGAACTTCACTTGTGTAGCTATGTGAAATAATGAGGAGGGGCACCTCCTATTTATGCTGATTTTCCATCAGCATCACAATCATCTGGGTTTCATCTATACATATATATTGTCTCTATCATCTCTAAACGTATTGAAGGTTGTCTTTAAGAAATGTTGTTATGAATTTGTTCTATCTGGATGTCTGAGAGAAACTCTTCTGCTACATGTTCGTCTCTACTGCTAATGGAATGCTTACATGCCTGGATAGAGATCCTGGATGAGCACACGTGCATGACCATCTACTACCTGTTCGTCTCATATGTCGATGGGGTACTCCCATACCTAGCTGAGAACCTGAATGAGTAGAGGTACCTGTGCAATAACACGACCATTTGTTACCTGTCCGATTCATTTGCTAATGGGATTTCTCCCATACCTGGCTGAGCACCTAGATAAGCAGAGGCACCTATGTGAACCCGACCATCTACTACATGTCCGTCTCATCTGCCAATGGGATTTCTCCCATAACTGGCTGAGAACCTGGACGAGTAGAGGTATCAGGGCAAAAGCATGATAAAAGTTTGGCAGTCATTTCTCCCTCTCAAGGAGGGATACGTTCTACTCTACTCCAAGTATTCCTCCAAAGTATTCAAACTTCACTCTGGGAAGAGGCTTGGTGAGAACATTTGCAGTGTGGTCATATGTCGGAATATACTATAGCTCGGCCACACCTTTCTGCACCATATCACATATGAAGTGATATCGAATCTCTATATGCTTCGACTTGTTGTGAAACACAGGATTCACTGACATCTTCACACAACTCTGGTTATCACAGTGAATTGCGGCTGGCTCTGGAATCCGGCCAAACAATCCTACAAGAATTTTTCGAAGCCAAACTACTTCTCAGGCTGCTGTGCTAGCAACCATATACTCGAACTCTGCAGTACTGAGATCTACTGAGTTCTGCTTCCTACTACACCAAGAAATTAATACAGAAACAACATCCTAAATTACTCTTCCTATATGCAGTGCATCTGACCCAATATGAGTCTGTAAACCCTTGCAATTTCAAGTCACATTCCAAGTCATATCGTAGACCATATCCCACAGTGCCACGTAAATATCTAAGCACATGTTTTGCAACAGTCCAGTGAATCTTCCTCGGTTCACACATGAACTGACTGAGGGTGTTCACAACAAAACAAATATCTGGTCCGGTGTTCGTTAGATACATTAAGGACCCAATTAACTAGCGATACATGGTGGGATCGATCAAATTTGAATCTAAAGCAGAATCTCTCATCTTTATCAAATTTGCATCCATTGGAGTAGCTATGGACTTGCAGTCCAACATTCGGATCTCTTCAGTATATCTATGGTGTATTTTCATTGACCGAGGAAAATCTCCTTCTGCCTCTGCCATACTTATAATCCCAAGAAGTAATGCATCAATCTAAGATCCTTCATTTCAAACTTAGAGGCAAGTTTCTTCTTTTACGCCATATCATAAGTTTCTCATTTTCCAGTGAGAAACAGGTCATCAACATATAGTACCAAAATTAGTGGCTCGTCATTCACAACCTTGTAGTAAAGGTTGGGGTCTGCATCACTTTTGGTGAATCCTAGACTCACCAGGAATCCGTCTATTCGTCCATACCAAGCACATGGTGCTTGCTTGAGTCCATATAGAGCCTTTTTAAGCTTGGATACATGAGAATTCTTTCCATGGACAGAAAACCCTTCTGGTTGTTCAATATATACTTCTTCCTCAATAATACCATTGAGAAAAGCTATCTTGACATCCATTTGATGCAACTTCCATCCCATAGATGAAGCAATAGGAATGATCGATCTGATGGAAGTGTATCGAGCCATAGGAGCAAATGTCTCATCATAATCGACTGCCTATTTCTGAGAGAACCATCTGGCAACAAATCTAGCCTTTTATTTTTCAATGCTTCCATCCGCTCCATGTTTGATCTTGTATAACCATCTGGAAGTCACAACTGACTTCTCCTCGGGTCTAGGAACAATCTCCCACACATTATTCTTTATGATGGATTGGTATTCTTCCACCATGGCATCCTCCCAAACTTGGTGTTTTGATGCTTCTTCCCAGTGCCTGTCTATGCTCTAGCCCACTTCACACCCCCCAACTCCTTCATCCCATCCTTCTGCTCAATTCCTTCCTACCATCGCGCTGCTCCCTGCACTCTCATGTACTCCACAGACCCCTGACTCCCGTGCGCTGCTCCCTGCACTCTTGTGCCTGCATGCCATCCTCCTTCACTTCCACATCTCTAGCACTCCCATGCACTACCACCCACTTCCACCCAATCGCTCACTTCTTCATTTTCTACAACCATAAAATATATTCTCTTTGGCTACATCATCATCTTACTCTTCATCTATTTAAAGCTACGATTTGTTTTTGTAATTTCAAGAAAGAGTAAGCATGGAAAACGTGAAGGATAGCTAGATTTACACTAGGGAGTTGATGGAGTATGAAGAAGAAGAATTTGATGCACAAGCATTGGAGCAATCCCCAGCTACTCTTGCGAGGCCCAGTGGTGAAGCTGTGCAGAAAGGTTATGTTGGCATTCATAGCTTGGGCTTCAGGGATTTACTTTTGAAACTGGAGCTCCTTCAAGCAATTATAGACTTTGGATTCGAACATCCCTCAGAAGTCCAGCACGTGTGCATTCCTCAGGAAATATTGGGAATGGGCGTACTCTGTCAGACAAAGTCTGGAATGGGAAAAACTGTTGTTTTTGTGCTTTCAACTCTTCAACAGATCAAACCTATTGATGGGAAAGTAACTACTCTGGTCCTGTGCCATACTAGAAAATTGGCATACCAGATATGCCATGAGTTCGAGATGATTCTTCAAAATGCGGATGACCTCATTGGATGTCGCTCGGTAATCTTTCCTTGCTGGAACTTTGAAATTATTGATGACATATTCTCTTGATGTAGGAGGTGGGTACCCATATAAGTCTTCAAAATGTGACATTTTTGCTGATATATGATATGTACTATTGTACCACCATTTTGCAAGGTGTAGCCATTGTACCCATTGAGTTTGTCGGTCGTTCACAAAGAATCTAATTGAAGTAGTTGAAAACAACAAAGCAACAAACTCCAAATATTCATGGGAAAAAGAAATATTATGGTACAAAAAAAGAATATATTTACCCAATTCATCAAAATTCAAAACTCAAGTCTTAAAAGAGAACCATGACTCCCCAACAGCGGGCCATCTTGGTTTCTTTAAAACATACCACAATATCCGCTAATCCTTCTTTTTGAAGGGAATGAAGACTGGTATCCAGAAATATGTGGTTGAATGTGATACTTGTCAAAGGCAGAAGTTTGAAATGATGGCTCCTCTCGGTCTTCTACAACCCCTTCATATTCCAGCCCAAAAATGGTCTGAGGTATCCATGGATTTTATCACCGGCCTTCCTACATTAGAAGGAAAGGATAGTATATTTGTAGTCATTGACAAATTAAAAAAAAATGCTCATTTTTTTAGTATTTCATTCAAAGAAAAAGCTATCCAAGTCACAGATAGTTATGTAAAGAATATATTTAAGCTCCATGGGTTTCCCAAGGTTATTGTTAGTGACAGGGGTCCCACATTTACCAGCAACTTCTGGAAAGAGTTGTTCCACCAAGTTGGGACTTCACTAACTATGAGTACCTTGTACCAACCCAGATAGATGGACAAACGGAAGAAGTAAACAAATGCCTTGAAGGACACCTGAGGAATTTTGTGAACGCCCAACAAACTCAATGGGTACAATGGCTACACCTTGCAAAATGGTGGTACAATAGTACATATCATACATCATAAAAAATGTCACCTTTTGAAGCCTTATATAGGTACCACCTCCTACAGCAAGAGAATATGTCATCAACTTTTTCAAAGTTCCAGTAGCAAGAGATTACCTAGCGACATACGATGAGGTCATCCGCATTTTGAAGAATCATCTCGAACTCATGGAATATTTGGTATGCCAATTCTTTGGTATGGCATAGGACCAGAGCAGTTACTTGCCCATCAATAGGTTCGATCTGCTGAAGAGTTGAAAGCACAAAAAACAACAGTTTCCCCATTCCAGACTTTGCCTGACAAAGTACATCCATTCCCAGTATTGCTTGAGGAATGCACTCGTGCTGGACTTTTGAGGGATGTTTGAATCCAGAGTCTATAATTGCTCGAAGGAGCTCCGGTTTCAAAAGTAAATCCCTGAAGCCCGAGCTATGAATTCCAACATAACCTTTCTGCATAGCTTTGCCACTGGGCCTCGCAGGAGCAGCCACAAATTCCTCCAATGCTTGTGCATCCAATTCTTCTTCTTCGTAGTCCAACAACTCCTCAGTGTAAATCTCACTATCCTTCATGTTTTCCATGTTTACTCTTTCTTGAAATTAAAAAGAACAATCGTAGCTTTAAAGCGTTGAAGAATAAGACAATGATGTAGCCGAAGAGAGCAAATTTAATGGGCGAACATAGTGACATCTTCCAAAACCCTCCTCATGGTCTCCCGCCCCCACGTTCTAGGGATCACATCATCGAGTTGATGCCAGGATCAACTCCAATCAGAAAAACGTCATACATACAATCTCACAGGAACAAATCAGAGATCGAACATTTGGTACAGGAACTATTAAATGTTGGAATAATCACACGTAGTAAGAGCCCTTTCTCTGCACCAATCATACTTGTTAAAAAAAAAAGATGGATCGTATAGACTTTGCATCGATTATCGAGCGTTAAACAAAGTCACCATAAAAGATAAATTCTCTAGATTTGAATTCACATTTAAGTTGAATGGAAGGGTGATTCACGTACACAGAGATCTACAGGCTATGATGAGAGCTATTGAGAAGGATTTATGCAGTGGAATAATCAAATAGAATGTACACTGAACAAGAAATTCATGACACAAATTTCAGATAAATCAAACAAGAATTGCTCAGTTGATCACAACATTAATCTTCACTAATTAATCAATAATACAATGATTATACAATAAATAGAATTTGAATGCTAAAGATATGATTTGAATCTATCAGTTCTAACTGACTGATTAGCTAACTCGGTGCGGAAAAATCACAGCCGGAGCTCACTAGTTTAACTCTGTATGTCTAAATCAGTCTACAATCAGTTAATTGACGAGGTAGGTGGATAAAATGCGCCACACTGGCGCCAGGCTAACTGATAGTGATCTAACTGATTGTAGCTGGAGAATAACTCAGCATAAATGTTTACCTACCACAACCAACTGAAGGAGGCTGCTGGTGGCATTTAGAGTGGGCTCCTATAATGTAGGGATTGGTCCCAGAGGCACATAAACTCATGCATGCACATGCAATAAGTGGAAGATAGCCTTTAGGTGTGTCCCTCATACTTTAGCTAAGTGATAATGACTTCCCGAGTTAGGCAAGATGACCCAAATAGACTATATTGGATAAAGGAGGATTAATTAATCCTAACACTTTCTAACCGCATATTGCACTTACAAATAGTGTTCTGGAGGTCACCTTATGAGGGCACATCTATCTATGGAGGCAAATCTAAGTTTTTTCGAACTTGAGTTTTGACCTAATTCCTGGTAGGGTTTTTGGATCAGATTTCAGATTTTATCAAGATGATGTACAGTCTCAAAGTGGAAGATAGATGGGATGGTGTTTCAAACTTGAGATCCTGGAAGACTAGGATACTTTTCATCTTAGATGAAAATGAGATTAAAAACTACATGAAAGAAGTTGTCTCAGAACCAAAAGGTGCCAAGGAGAAAGCTAAGCACAAGAAAAATGAAGCAAAGGCTACGAGAATCTTGATAGATCCCATAAATGATAATTTCATTCCTCATATTGTTGATTTAAAGACTACAAAAGAGATGTTTGACGCCTTAGTAAGATTTTTCGAGAGTAAGAATACCAGCAAGAAGCTAGCTTTGAGAAATCGGCTCCACTATATGATGATGACAAACTCATATTCAATTGCTACTTACTTTATAAAATACTCCCAGATGAGAGATATGTTATCCACTAAAGTTGCACTTAAGTGGATTTCCAGTGAGCCCTCGAAGTTCTGAACAAGTCAGTTGTTCATTATCAGTGCTCAGAAGTTCCATGGTTCATTAAGGTCATTTTTGGGTCCCTTTTTTAATAATTACATGTTCATACCCCTTGGGGATATTGTAATAAATGTTTTAACGCGACAAACTTTTTGTAAAGGACTTAGACATCAATCCGATCATTACAAGGTGTTTTTTCCCTTGCCAATTATGCAATGTTGAATAAGCGATGTATAATTTTCGAGTTTATCGCCACTCCTCCAAAGCTGGAATGGTCGTCTTGGTGGATAGGCATTAGGACATTATTAAAGTTCACGTGTCAATGTATATAAGCATAATAGACATTGTTTTGAGTCATTATGAACATGTACTAGGCCCCCCTTAAATTTTATTTAAGTTCCGTGAAAAATAAATATATATATATATTTTAATTCGTAAACTTGGGACATTTTTTAATGGTTTAAATGTGAAAATTCAAATTGTAATAAAAGTATGGTCTGGAGGCAGAATTTGGCATGGGGATGCTCTTTCTCACAATTAGAGCGTCCTCTTTACCTTAGGACCCACCTCTCCTATATTTCAAGTGATTAAATTATCACTTAAAGCATTTTTGCTTAAAGAGACGTCAAAATGTCAAAAGAATGCTAAAAAGACACAAAATGATAGGAGGACAAAAATCAAGAGTCAAAGGGGGGACGTGACAAAACACACGGATTAGGTGGCAAAGTTGTCTCTTATGGTGGGCGATCACATCTAAAACATAAAGCGTGAGTTTTGGATTTGATTGGGTTGGTGGCGAATCATCCCAAGTTAAGAGATGCACCCCTCTTCCATTGAACTTACAACTCAGTTTACGTGGCGCCACTTGGGTGGGTTGGTATGATTTGGAATGGGATTTCGTGAGATGTGGCGCATTTCTTTATAACCCCAACCATGAAATGTAAAAAAATTATGCATATTTCTTTATTGTAAAACCATATTAATATTTGTACATTGCTTCACTTGTAAACATTTTTTTGTTCCTACACCTCTACCAAGGAACATATAACCCAAAGTGTCATGATTGTTTTTCTTTCTCATGGGAATTTCCTTGGTTATTGATTGTTTCTCCATGTTAAGTTGTTTTCTAGTATTGTAATATTGTTATGTATTCAAAATTAATGGTTATTTAATTGTTTAAGCCGTAATTATATAGTGTACTTGAGTTAGTCTAGAAATCATATTGTGCATAAGATTATTTTAGATGTCTCATTTTTCATGAGAAGAGATGTGCGTGCTCCTATCCATTATAATGTCAATGTCAAAGATGCATTCTAATTTGCTTGCAATTTCATGAAAAGCAGTGTCAATATAGGCTCATGTGATTTTTTTGGCGCCAAGCCTACTTTCAATAGAATATACAAGTACCTAATTCCAAAAAAATATGCTTTATACCAAGTTTGACATCCACCTTTCAAGTTATCTTCAATATTTTGGCAAGGAATGTAGAGCATCATTTTTCCCTACAAAAATTCTCTAGGTCAATGTACTCATTGTAGGGACGTATTGTGCAACGACAAGGTTGTTTTATTTTCTTTAAATTTGTATCTAACCATGAGTACGATGCCACATATTATGCCAAGAAAACTTGTTCAAAATTTTAATGGCTTGCAATGTACTTGTTGACAACCAAAGGATACATATTGTCTTCATAATTATTCAACAATAGGTTTGGTTATTTAGAATGAATGTTCTAGTGTCGAATGAGGTTGTGTTGATGAATATTATTTCTTTGAGATAGAATGCAAAGGCAAGGAAAGGATAGTGTGGATTGCATATTATCTATACATTTGTTACAAGTAAAGAAGTGCATTTCCGGGTTTTTGAATGGTTATTTTATATTGGCATCTTTGATACATTGACATTCTCGATGGATTTTCCTAAAAGCACTTATCAAGATGTGGTCAAACATCTATGTTATATGAGATATAATATATTTCTCTAACATAGGTATCTAGTATGAATTGTGCCTCAATAATTTCATACCACAATTGTAGTCCTTTCTTCACAAAGGAATTTATCCATATATCTTATGGGTGTCTCTTCAACAACAAAACAAAGTGTTAAAGAGAAGTGTGCAACACGACAATGTATTCTTCTTCAATTATTTTCATATCATACAAGAACATGATTGTGTAAGATATGTTTCTAGGATATATCTTGTTTTGTAAAACAGAAAGTGTTTCTACTGATTTTTCCTTGATGATGTCAACACCATGCTCCAATGGATGAAGTGTCATAGCTGTATCCATTGGTGGCAATGAAAAATTCAATTTTCAGCTTGAGTTTGGTATTATTTGTTTAAATATTTTTTTTGTCGTGGTGAGTTTCAATTTTTATAAGCTCTTCATAGAGAAATCTCAAATTGAAAAATATATCCATCAAGCAATTGCACACTCTTGTGGTCAAAAGCTTGCTCATAGATTGGTTCCTTTTGAATCCATAGGAGCTCATGTTCATGTTCGTTAAACTCTATTTTGGAAATCATTAATGAAAAACTAATCTACCACCTCTCTAAATGTTTCAATGATGTGATTAAAAAAAGGTTTTGAAAGCTCCAAACCTATGTTTGTATTAGAGGCTACAAGTGACACAGTGCTTCCTAATCATTGAATCTATTCATTTTTATGGCAATTCCCTCTTCAGGTTTGTATGTATGTTTGTCTTCAAGTTGCAATGCATGACACAATGGGTCCAAAAGATGTTTAGTGTTTTAATGTGATAAATAAGGTAAGAGGGTGCAAGTGACATGGTGCTTCGAATCATTGAATCTATGCATTTTTTTTGGTAATTCTCATTTCATGTTTGTATGTATGTTTGTCTCTTAAGTTCTTGCAATGCATGACACAATGAGTCCAAATGATGTTTGGTGTTTTAATGTGATAGAGAAGGTAAAAAGGGTCAAGTTTTCATAATAATCACTATGAAATCATATTTTCTCATGTTTCAAGGTAGCCATGTGAAGTAGTATGTGTTTGAAGAAGTCGTATAAAATTAAGGATTTCAATGTTTGTTGAGGTTGTGTTTATATTCACATCTTTTGCCACCAATTTTCTTCTATTTAATTCACCTTGGATTACTTAAACCCATGCACAACTTGAGATATATTGTATAAGGATTTGAATAGATTTGTAAAAAATGTTTGTAATATATGTGTTTCTAATTTATGTTTCCTATGAGAAGTTCATATTGTGTTAATTTATGATCAAATAAATGTTTGACAATGTCTTCAAGTCAAATGCATCCATAAAATATTGTCAAAGAGTTCATTTCTTTGAAAAACTTGTCTTGGAATATGACCAGTGGCTTCAAGCCTATAACCGTGGATTATTGTTTCAAATATGGGTTGTGACTCATCATCATCATTAGAAGGGTCAAGGGGCTATGTGTTGGTTGACATCATCATTAATGTTTTCACAAACTCAAAGGGTGAAGACTCAACAATTTATAAGCTAACTCGCATTAGTAAACAACACCCTATAACCCTTATACTCCCATGTCTTCAACCATTTGGACCACTTATATGGTAAATGAGTTTGTAGAAGCCAACTGAGGATTACCTTTATCTTTGATAGTGTTTGGGAAACTTCTTTGTGGAAAAAGGGACAGGTGGTACTAGGAAGACCAATTGGATAAACTTGAAAGGAATCTTCCCTGTGATATAGAATAGAGACCTAAAATTAGTTACGATGCACTTAATATCTATGAACAATATATGTTCATAGATATGGCATGGCATGGTTTTTTATATGGGACACAAAGACATGGTAATAAGAATAAGGGGCATATCACATTGACAAGTAAATTGGGGTTTCAAAATCTAAAGAACATGTGTGATAGAAACCAATTTTTTTTCACATGTGAAAGCCTAGGCCTTGAACTTACTTTTATGTCAAGGCCCATCTGGAATTGATCATGGGTCTGCTCCATTACAAAGATTTCAAAGATCCGTACTAACCGGTACGTCCTCCCCATCAGAACCAGAAACCAATTATAACATAAAAATGCATAGTCACCTCAAAGATATGGGAAAAAAAATTATAAAAGTTTCAAAATTGCAGTTTAGTCTTTGTGAACTAACAATGAACATTAATTATATGTTGCAACAATCACATCATTCCGTCCATAAAGTTCCTAATTATTCATAGTTTTTCAAAAATAAAAATACAATAAAAAAAAGGCACAAAATTAGAATGCTTACACAAATGATGACAACAACAACTCATAAATGTTTTTTTTGAAAATACAATAAAGAAAGTGCACAAAATTAGAATTCTAACACAAATAATGACAACAACAACTCATAAATTTCATCATTTTATGAAGGGTGGAGTCACATGAGCTGTTTTGGAACCTCACGATGAAGCTTTGCAATAAATTGCATAATACATGTAATTATCGTCCTATTGGTGCGATGAAGTTGGAACTTCTCAGTGTTTAAGGGACTTGAATTCGCTAGAAGCCAAGCTTCCAAATATTTGGATATGTAAGTGAAATTTCTCATGAATACATTTGAAAATTGTAATCTTATTTCAATATAAAGATTACTTTTTTTTGAAAAAACGTTTTCAAAAAAGTTTTAGAAGAAATATGACAAGGCAAATATTAAGTTAGTTAAAATTTACCCAGTGAAAGTTTGTGTGTATATTAGCTAATACAATTAGATTCTAACTTATAATACTTATAATTAATAAGTTCGATGATATCAAGTTATATTGTAATTGGGATTTAGTTAAATAAATTGTGAATTCCATTGACTATTATAATAGGAAGGTTATAATGTAATTGGGATTTAGATAAACAAATTGTGAATTAATTTTTATATGTATAATATTTTTATAATTTGTAATTTTGATTTTTTAATAAAATTGTGGTTTTAATAATAAATATTTCTCAATCAAACTAGTTTTATTTGTGAATTACTATTTGTATTTGTATATATTTTAAAGTTTATATTTTTTAATTAAGATAAAAAAAAATTATATACTTTGTTTTTTTAATTAGTTTATTGGATTGATATGACTATTTTTAAATTGGTTTTTAAATTCAAAAATAAAATTAAAATATAAAAAAATTATTAAACGTCACTTGTTTTTACATTAAATTGGCAATTTAAATTATTGTATTTTTGTTTATCAATAATGCACAGATCTATGTACAAATTTTTGGAAATTTTGAGGTTGGATTTGCAAAATGCCTTGTTTTTACATTAAATTGGCAAATTTAAATTGTTGTATTTCTGTTTACCAATAATGCACAGGTCTATGTACAAATTTCTGGAAATTTTGAGGTTGGATTTCCAAAAATCCTTCGAGAATGTCTGGAAAATGTCATTCATTGCTTCTCATAAAGCAAGACGAGAGGAAGAAGGGGTGTGTTGCAAGTCTAACTAAAATAAATGAAAGATTAACAACATGTTGGATATTGCAAAAGGGCGATCTTTATTATATTCATGGGAGACTTCACATTTCTTGCAATTAAAAGTAGAAATTTCAATAAGAAATGGTTTTTTGGTGGTGTTTTTTTGGCATCTTTTTAGTAGTATAGTCTATATTTTATCTATTTTATTTGCAAAATTATTTGAATAAATGGTTAGTTTGTCCAACTTATATTATGTTGGAGGGTTACTAAAAAATCTTTGGTAAAAATTAGAATTCCTAGGAACATCATATGTAAGCCAATTTTTAGTACGAGTGTCTAGGTCAGCTTGTTTTGGGAAATCAAACTAGATCAACAATAAAAGGTAAAGACCAAGACAAAAATGATGAGTGAAATACAGAAGCAACACAATTATCATTGACTAATGACATGCTTCTAGAAGTGCAGGTTGATGTCACTACGAAGGATGTTGCGACCATTTGGAAGCACTTGAAAGACTTGAACGAAGCCTTAGGAAAATATCTTTTTTTCCTAAAAAACATATTGTTTTATATTTTAAGATGAATGAGAATGAATATCTACATGAACATCTCGTAAAGATTAAGGATATTAGAGAACAATTGAATTGCATTAAAGTGAAAATGGAAGAAGAAGACATGCTGGTAATTACTCTCAAGAGTTTACTAGTTGTATTTGAACATTTTATTGAAACACTTAATATTATTTCTATTGACAAAGACCAAAGGTTTGATGAGCTATGCATAAAGCTTGTGCATAAAGATAGGTAGAAAAAAAAGTTTGGTAATGAAACTACAATAACAAGTTTTGAAGAAGCATTGGCAACAAACCTCACGGGTAAGGACGAGTTTTCTCAAAAGAACAATGGAAGAAGCAATCAAGGCAACACCACACCAGTGAAATAGGTAATCAAAAAGTTTTCAAATGTCATCATTGTGGAAAGGCGAGTCATAATTTTTTCTTTTGCAAAAAGTGATTGTGGGATGAAAAATACAATTAAGGAGGCTCTCATCAGAAGTAGAAGGCCCATGTTGTAGAACATCAAGAAGGGACTACTCTCTTTTGTTTCATGGCTAAGCATGTAGATCATGGAGAGACATATGCTTGGTACATTGTTTCTAATGCATCACATCATTTCACCAATAGACATGATTGGTTCGTCCACTATGATGCTTATGTTATGTCTATGGTTTTCAATAGTGGGTATGAATTCATAATAGAAGGCAAAGGAAATGTATAGATCATCTTTGGATATAGTCAGTTGGTCTTCCTTAATGTCTACTATGTGTTGGGTTTGGAATAGAATTTTCTATTCGTAAGTGAAATTTTGAGGAAAAGTCCTCATTTACATGTTATTTTTAATTATAATATATGTTACCAAGTGGACAAGGGTAGGGAGAAGACGATTTCTCTTAGTATTGACGATTACCAACTATTCCGGATCTTTCTTATAGAGGAAACCAAAGAACATGCTCTATTAACTAAGAGTATTCAAGAAACCATTTGACTTTGGCATCAAAGTTATGGACATTTAAATTCTCACTATCCTTCTCATTTGGCTAAAGAAAGGTTAGTGAATGGTATTCTAGAGATTCAACAAAAGCAGCAAGGAATTTGCAAAGCTTGTTAGGTGAGAAAGAAGCATTGAGCTCAATTAATGAAGGGCAAGCTTGGAAAGCCAAGGAGGTTGTTTAGTTGATTCATGTAGATGCTTGTGGGACTATGAAGACATCATTAGTATTTGGTGCCAAGTATTTCTTGTTGTTCATATATGACTTCAAATGAATAATGTGGGTGTATTTTTTTAAGTTAAAATATAAAGTATTTACTAAGTTCAAGAAGTTTAAAGCAATGGCTAAAAAATATTTTGGGGTTGCATTAGAATTCTTAGGTCTGATAATGGTTTAGAATTTAATAACTTTGTACTCAAGAGGGTATTCAAAGGCAATATACCACACCCTACACTCCACAACAAAATGGAGTGGTAGAGAGGCATAATTGCACTATTGTCAATATGGGACATTATATGTTAGAAAACAAATCTATTCCTTACACGTATTGGGATGAAGCATTGCATACCATAGTGTATTTTCTTAAGATGACATCATCACAAGTAGCGAGATAGGGGAACTATCATAGGTAGAATCCAATTTATGTGCATCTTTTGGCATGAATGAATTAATCCTCCTACATTAGTGCTTAGGTGTAGAAGTTTGGAAAAAATATATACACGTTTTTGTTTCACAATCAAGTTATGCCATAATATTGTTAGACAAGTTCAAGATGGTAGATTGCAAAACTTCATCTACACCTATGGCGAAAGGGTTGAAACATTCAATTGAAACAAATTCTAAGGAAGGTAATGAATTAGCCTACATGAAATTATTGAGGAGCTTGATCTATCTTATGGATAGAACACTTGACTTGAGTTTTGTTGTCAGCTACATCTCTCGATTCATGACCACTTCAAAGGTAGAATAATGGAAAACAACAAAAAGCATGCTACAATATGTGAAAGGAACATTAGGTTTTGGCATTCTATATGGAAGACACAAAACATCTTGGTTGTGTGGTTATACAAATTTAGAATGGGAAAGATCATTGGATGACAAGAAATCCACATCATGTTATGTTTTTAGTCTTGGTACTGGAGTATTTGCATGGACCAACAAGAATCAATATTTTTGTCTCCCTTTTCTCAACTAAAATACAATATTGAGTAGCAATGAAAGAATCATGTGAAGTATTTTGGCACATATGGATGCCTATAGGTGTGAATATCCAACAAAATGAGCCTACCTTGTTCTACTATGATAAGAAGGGATTTCTTAAATTGACAAAGAATCAAATCTTCCATGAGCATACCAAACATATTGACATTCATTTACACTTCATTTGAGAGCTTGTAGAAGATGGGATAGTTGAGTTGCAATATTTTCCTATAGAGGATTAGATTGTAGACATTCTCATCAAGTCTTTGGGTTTAGAAAATTTTGTAAAATTTAGGGACAAACTTGGTGTATTTCTAAATTGACCATTAAGGGATGGTATTAGAATATAAATTTCATCTATACTATATACTTACGCATACTGATAGGTTTATTTATGCTTAATAATTTTATTAAAGTAGACATAAGTCACTTTACCATTTGTGCAATTAGGGTTTATGTCATCTCATTGTTTTTTTTAATGAAAAAACGATTATAGATTTTATTAATAAACCAGCGGTATGACCACTGTGATAAGGTCTACAAAACTCCAAATCTGTTGTCTGAACATATAGTCATAAAGACACATAACTTCACTTAACTAGCTACCAGATATCTAATTGACTAAAAGCTACTGAAACCGATATGCATCAATATACAACGCAGAGAGAATAGAAAGGATATTACAAAACTCAAAAAACGAGAGACGGAGAAGACCCGAGGTTATTTCTCATGACGCCTGCAATTCTGAGATGTTGATTCCGGAGGATGCCCATGAAAACCGCGATTTTGATATGTCGATTCTGGAGGAGCAACTAAACCAGTGGCCTTCTCCATTGCCAATCTTGTAACCTGCAACTCTAGCTTTTCAAAACGAATTTCCAATTCTTCCAACAGTGCCAACATTGCCCATTTAGATTACGAGAGGGATTCAACAAATTCCTCCAAGGTTTGAATTAATTCTTTGTCCACATATTCTAAACAAAGACCACCTTCTTCGTCCAGATGCAACAAGTAACGCTTCTGAGCTCTCAATTTCCTCCGTATATCCCATAGCTCAACCTCTAGTGATGGGGGGATCAACAGGAGCGGTCGACTCTGAACTTGAAGCCATGAGGATGTTTATCCTTCTGAAACAGAGAACGACAATTTTACGCTTGTGAGACCAATAAACCAGACAATAATCCGTAGTTCTGGAAAGACTGCTTATCAAAATATCGCCTTTAATAACATCTTCTGCACCCATTTTTCCCACAATTTGAGCAGAATTCATCACACAAACCACACAGGAGAGAGAGGAGGGAAAATGGTGCCTGTACAAGGCCATGCTACAGACGATATCACACGATGTTCCTCTGGCTGACGTCGAGGATTTAAGGAATGTACTATGGTTGTTGATTACGAGGCTCGCATGCCTCTTGCCACAAGCCTGCATGCCCCATTCTATCATGCCACAAGCCATCATGTGGGGAGCCTTTAAGGGATACCGCCACATGGCCAGGCCACGTAATAGGCCCTTGAAAACCACGGCGAGGGTCCTATGGAATCATATATGAGGATAAATTTCCATTTAGGTAGAGGATCCCTTTGGTCAAGGGGGTTGCGGCCTTTTTCTCTACATCTGCAACTTCATTTAGATTTTGTAAGACATGAAAAAAGTCTATCTTTCTTAAGGCTTTGGAAAGCCTCTGGATTTTCTTTACTATTTTCCGCAACTTCATCTGATTAGGAAGAGAATTTGTCACCAGGGCTTGGATGATTAGCGTAGAGTCTCCAATCACGATGATTTCAGAGATGCCATGAGCGCAAGCTTGAGAGAGACCTTTCCATAGGGATAGAGCTTCTCCAATGTTGTTTGTTTCTTATCCAAGACCCCAAGATATGACCATTCCTGAACTTCATCGAGGTCAAAGAAAACCCCTCCCCATCCTACCTCCCCTCATGTCATCTCATTGATATAAAAAGAAGGTTGTTCTCTTCATTTTATAATATAGAATAACAATTTTATCTCTTTCAATTATCTCTTTTCGTTCTTAGTTATTTTATGTGTTTGACTATCGTAATAGTAGGAGGTGAGGATGGAAAGAATACTATGTAAGTTGAACTCATTGATGATTTAACTAAATTTCTTACTTGGTCCCTTTTCCCTACCTTATAAGAAAATTATATTACCTTACACCATAGATTGTTTAACACGGAGATGAGATGCTATATATGTATAGAGTTGAGGAAAAATAAAAATAAAAAGGCTAATAGATGAGCATATAGTGGAAGCATGTGTCAAACATGTAAGAGCTATTGATTCTTAAAAGATGCATAAAGTTACATGTGAAATGTTGAAAGGAGAGTTTGTGGATGAATAAGAGGAGATAAGAAATTTTAAGGGGAGGGTCACTGAATAGAAAAAATATTGAAGTATGCACTATTGTTTACACAAACCTCTTTTTATAACCCCAAGACGTTATGTTGTAGTCATGTCCAACCCTTGGAAGCTATGTGGCACTGCCCAAAAATTATTCTCAAAGACTTGGACATTTATGCTTACGTGTCAGTAAACTACAACTCTTCGTTCATAGCCCGCCCATACCTTCAACTATGAACTACACATAATTATATGATCCTATCAACACCCAATAACCTTTCCTGAGTAATTTTGCACTTAAGACTTATTAATTATGTGTGTGGTGTTATGTTTAACCAATTAAGCAACAATAATACATACACAACCATGTACAATGGTGCCCAAAATCGGGCGCCAATAACTTAGTATTACAAGTGAACAAGATTACATCGGTGAGGTCTGAACAATGGTCGGTACCTTAGTTACAAAGGGGTGTGACTTAAGGCCTGTGGCCCAATACACAAATAAATAAACCCCAATACTCTCATGTCCAAAATATATCCCTACTGTGCTCATCCCCTTTTTCGATCTGTATTTAATGGACCCAAGTGCACACACCCAGAGTTCATCTCTCCCTTAAACCGAACCCTATGTGACACCTTCACTTGTTCATTGTTCCCTTGGATCTACGTGCTACTTCCTTGGAATTATTCCTTGTTCATTTGTTGGATGTGCGTTGTTGAATGGATGATTCCTGCAAATCTAGGCACTTCTCTTTATATATATGAGTGCACCCAAGTCATACTCCTCTTGGGGTGACTCACCAAAGGGTTGCATCATTTCTTCAACTTGGTCTCACTTCCCACTAGGCTTGTCTACAGAGCTCCCATAGTCATGAAGTAGTCTAAATGGTCTATTTCTTGGATAATGGTTGAAACCTATGTCTTGGTCACATCTCCATTGTACTCCCATGTTGGTCTCTCTTTCCCACTTGGTCACTTTCTTACACAATTCCTAATCCATAAATGCATGTAAGTGGACACACTACTTGATTTTCGAGTGCGCCCATGCCCATTGGCAAGGCATTAAAACCTATAGAAGCATGAGGACATTAACTCTTGATTATACACACTCTCAGTGAAGACGTGGAAGGCTCGCTTGAGAGAAATTATCAAGACATAGATACATAAAGGATATTGTTAGGTACCAAAAATGTTGTGGCAAATAATGTTGATGAAAGAATGAAAGTTTTCCTGGATTTGTGGGGTGTTGATCAAACCCATTGCAATTGCTCGTTGAGTTACTTTTCTCAAGAAACAATTTGGTGTTGAACCTTTTTGTTGTCATTGATGTCAAAGGATAAACTAACAAGTTTGATGTCAAAGGATAACCAACAAGTTTGATATGAAACAAACACGATAGGATTAATGTAGAAGAAATGAGATGGACGACTTGAATCCAATTTGAAGAAATATATAAAAGTGTATGAATCCATCGGATAGTGGTTCTTTATATACGCAAATCCAATTTGAAGAAGTATATAGAGAATAAGTGTGGAAGGTTAGGAAGTGCGCAAATCCCACAAAGACATGGGACTCATGTGCGCATGAACCACCAAGTCATTAAACTCAAGTGCGCAAAACCACACAAGACTGAATTATCAAAGGATGCACACCAATGTAAGATGAAATAAGGTGGTTAGGTTGACCAAGAAATAAGAGAGTTGAGGAATCACTGAGTAAAAGGAATCCCAACTTATGGACACATATGTTGAGAAAGAAGAGTATAAATAAACTTGAGATAGAATTAATATTGAAGTAAGCCTGAAGATGAAATAGAGAAGATATTATGATTTGACAAGCTTCTAATTCTGGGGTATCAATGGCTCATTGATCTAGAAGAAGTTCACGCAACAAAATATTCGGATTGTGTAGAATCAATGAAGATGAAAAACAAATAGTGCACAAAATAGAAGGATACCTTGTAGCAGGATGTGCGAAGAAAATACATAGTGAATGACACATATCACACGAGTGTTGAAGTAAAAGATGCAAATCACAGAAGTGAAAGAGTATTGTAAAGGGAAAAATATGCAGATATCAAAAGATCGCAAATCGCAAAAGTGTTGAAGTGTTCATATTGAGGTAGAAATTGTCACAGATCCCAAATTGTTGAGACGCAAATTACAGAATGCTAAGACGCATATCAAAGAAGACACAGATCAGAATAAATGCAAATCGTAGATAAGACAAACGTATATATCAGTTATTGATACACACATATTCATATCAGGGAGGCAGGAAGGGGCAAGGAAAGGGAGTTGTAGCTTCCTTCCAGTTAGTGCTAGAAAATACAATAGGGAGTCAATGCTTCCTTCTAGTTGGTGTTGGTAAATACAATTGGGAGTTGGTTCTTCCATTCAGTCGGAGTTAAAGAACATGAATATGAAATTAAATTATTCAATCAGGTTGGTTCTTGTAATGTCCCTTTTTAAGAATTTTATTAAAATGACCAAGTTTTCACTGTTTCTCTTATTTCGACCTTTGACTAGTTTTTATGTCTAGGTCTCCAAATTGGCCCAAATGCTCCTAAAAATTCTGAGAAGGTGTATGAATGATATTAAGACTTGAATATGATGTTAAGGGATGATTTATGACCCTCCAATTACTTCTTCAAACTTGTTTAATATTCTGGCCAAAGTAGGAGTCTTTACTAGCAAATTGGGGTTCCAATTTCCCTTGGGTAAATGCTGAAAATGGCTTCTCAAATGATCCCAAATCCACTCGAATTTATGAACAGAGGTAGAGAATTTTTAAGGGACAATGTTAATGTTTCATATTCATCATTATTCACTTTATACAGGTTGTTATGACCCTCTCCCAAACAACTACAAAATCACTAATTTGACTCTTGGGGAAATGACACCAAATCTTCTTCAAATGCAATTAAACTGAGTAAAATGACTTCAAATGATGAAGTGCTGAAAATGAAACTTGTAATACTCATAAATGAAAGTCCATTCATCATGAATATATCAAAGAGACATTCTCCTATTTGAAATAATCAGCATTACCATGGCATACAACAATATAGTGGGAAAATAGTGGGAAAATGGTCATTGTTTGCTCATTAATATTCACTTTTACATACAACCCTTTGGTATTTTGACTTGAGACTTTCTGAGAATGAATAAAATATCATATTAAACTTATTACAATTATAAATGGATCATGATAATCTATAAATCCTCATCATTCAATGGCATACATCAATAATAATCACTTTTACATACAACAATTTGGTATTTTGACCTGAGACTTTCTGAATATGAAGAAATGAGTATATTAACCTTAATAAAATTATACATTAGAGTAAATTTCAACTCAAAATGGACCTCCTAAAATGAATTAATAAAATAATAGTTAAAATAATAAAATAATATTTATTAATTTTGGAGGAAGAAAAAAAAAACTACTTTTTTGTTTGTATTGTTGACATATCTCCCTGTGTTTTTACTCAAATTTCGATTGGGAGAGCTCGTTGGATGCGGAATTAAATTCCGCATCCAACGAGTACCCACTCGGTATACTTTTGATGGACCCTGCTACCCCAAAAACAAGAAATACCTAAAAAAAATGGAATGATGATGTCATCATTCCATTTTTTAGGTATTTCTTGTTTTTGGGGTAGCGGGGTCCGTCAAAAGTATGTCGAGTGGGTACTCGTTGGATGCGGAATTTAATTCCACATCCAACGAGCTCTCCCGATCAAAATTTGAGTAAAAACACGAGGAGATATGTCAAAAATACAAACAAAAAAAGTAGTTTTTTTTATGATACCTATCCCCAAATTTATATTAAAAAAGTGTTTAAGACCTATACGGTATTTCAAATTTAAAGCAATTTCATTGACTAACACATGATGACATGGAATTTGAATAAAAGTTAAAAGGCCCATTTTGAGTTGAAATTTCCTCTAATGAATGGACCATGATAAGCTCTTCCAAAGAGTACAATAGCTCACCCAAAGCGCAATCCCTCCATGAGCAAGAATATGCAATAAAAACTGGAAATGGTTAAGAGAATGTCTTGCACTAGAAGAAACCACGAGCTTCCATGTAGCTTACACCTGCAAATACAAACTCCATTAAAGATCCATGAAATACCTGAATGGCCTCTCCAAACACCAATGTGGATGGGAATCTTTCACCCTCGAAATTGGCTAAGGTAAGAAACCAGTCATCCACTACCTCTCTCAATTCACAAATGAAAATTTCTCAAATGATTAAAAGCCCTTCTCTTGGTTGATTCCTGTATTTTATAAACATACTTAGCCTTCTAAGGTTACCAATCCATCCACAAACTCAAGCCAATTCGAATTTGGGCGTGTGCTCAATATTTGCCATGTGTCCTCCCTTTCCTAACCTTCCATCTTCCCCCAATTTGAGAAGGAACCTATTGAGCTTCCCCAACTCACATAAGAACCCTATTGGATTCTCTATTTCGACCTGACATGTCAGTTATGTCAAATGTCGGCATTCATATTTGGTTTGTGTCATAGGTGTCATAACATCTCCATCATTGTTGTCATAGAGCTAGGGAATATAGTCCAAGTGTCTCACTAGCTCCAAAATGACTCTTCCTCTCCCATGTAAGTTACATTTCCTTCCAAATTCGACCTATGATGCATATGGAAAAGTGTATTAACCTTCTAACTCATCTAAAAATTCTATGGCACAAAAATTCTAGCTTGTGTGGGCCCCATAATCTCCATGTGTCTCTATGCTCCAATTCCACTTAAATTTTATCTTGTATTTATTTAATTATCTCCATTATTAAATATTTATTCCATTCTAATGTCTGAACATCATCTATTAGCTCCTTTATTAAAATTCCAAATGTATCCATCCAACCTAGGAAAATAGTAGGATTGATGGAATGTCTTGCTATGCAATTATTTAAAATAGGGACATTACAGTCCTCCCCACCCAAGATTGCTTGTTCTCAAGCAATTTCAGATTTGAATGCTGCAAAATCTTCATATTCCCAAGTGGCATCCTCATTTGGTACTCCTTCCCTTGCACCAAGTGCTCTCTTATGGTTTTGCTCATTGATTTTCTTTTTGCTGCAACTTGAGTAGTGGAACTCATGTACTGCAATTTTGTGTTCCCAAATGTAAAGAGATGTGGATTATGCATATTGATATATCCTGTAACATCACCACTAACACCAAAAGAATTAGTCAAATCCATGAAAACCAAAATTGTGCAAATAATCTTTACCTCCATTTTTTGGAAACCTTTTCTGAACTTTCACCCTTTTTTGCTTCTGTATAATTCTTTGAAGTTGGTGCTAAGTTACCAAACTTTCAGTTTCTTAATATTCCAAGAAAATTTCAGAGAGGAACTACCATTCTTGTTGCTACACTACTCTGATTACAATCATCTTCTCAAGTGGTGAATCAATCTCCAATGTTGCTTGTTACCCCCAAAATTGAAACCAATGAGACCAAAAATGATCCCAGGGTCCCATATGATCCTGATACATGCATGGTGTAAAATGTCTATGATGAAATTCCATGAACACCGAGCATGTGAAAATTGAATCCATCTCTCAAAGGGTCTCCCATATAGGAAACTTGAACACTACTCTACAAAGATGAACTCAAACAACTGAAGGTTGGTTTGCTTTCTCAAACCAACAATCGGACTTATACTGCAAGTGAGTTGAAACCAAGCAATGCCAGGATCCCATTGCTTGCATTGCACCCTTCCAAAGATCATGAGTACAAAATATAGATCATGAAAGTACATAACAACATCATACAAATGTACATCAAGAAGGTACCTCATCAAAGAATCATGAAAGTGCTTGTACATCCAAGTAAGTAGATCACTAGGTGGCCCATACACATAAGCATCAAGTATTATATCAGATCTGCCCCAATGACATAGGTGAGGATCCCATGTCCCATAATTCTACTCCAAAAATATATAAAGTGCATCAATATAATCAGCCATGTGTTCTTTCATCCAAGAAGTGAATGAAGAACCTCCACCAAAATCTGAGCCAAATAAGGAGCAAAGAAAACATGAAGACTTCAAGTGGCTCAAAGAAGTATCATCAATAAAATCATGAATATGCATATCATCATGAAATAACAGAAGATTTTGATTCCAATAATAATGTTCCTCAATCTTATATCTTTTCACCCAAGTGTGGGATGAAGTTCCTCCAACATAAAATAGATTAGGCAAGGAGCAAGGAAAATCATGAGTCTCCAAGTGACTCAAGTTAACATCATAGGTGCACCCATGTAGATGTGTATCATCATAATGTAACCAAGTATGATTTTGTAAATGTAAAGAATATGGTTCTCTAATCATGTCATCATCAAAAGGAGAGATATAAATTCCATACTCTTCATGTGGCACTATAAAAAAGAAACCTTCACCCATACTTCATTAGGATGAATGTTGCAAAATTTGGAAGTGTAGGATGTAGGAGAAAGAACCAACTCACCCAAATGATCTGAAAGTGAAAAAATTTCATCATGTGAAGGATCCATAAGGGTAGGATTATGCACCTCCCTTAAAAATGCAAAACTTTCCTCATGGGTTGGTTCCAAGGTGGTGGAATCATGCACTTCTCCAAAAAGTGTGTAACCATTTTCAAGAGGTAACTCAAGTTCCTCTTCCACCAAAACATGTGATTGGCTCTCATCAATATCATATTCAAACAAATAAAGAACCTAAAATTTTCCATGTTTCTCATGATCCCTCATGTATTGAGAATCCTCCAAGCAATCTACCATATGAAAATCTGAAACATAGGAGGAAGAACAAGTATCTTGCAACCTCTCAAGAAGTTGCTCATTTTGAATTTGGATCTTATGAATATATTCATTATTCTTAAAGTAGGATTGATGTAACCATTCACTATGCTCAATCATATTTTTTCTATCAAAAATCAAAGAGATGGAATTACCTTTGATTTTTCACATTACTCTTTGAATCTTCTCCATGTCTTCAAGGAATGATGGCTTCTCCATTGAAAAAACTTTCCAACAAGAATTTGATATCAATGCTTGAGTGCCATGGAGTATGCTAAGGGAATATTGGATCCTATTTTCATTCATATTTAAGGAACCTTCAACAAAATGAGTCTCTTGCAAATGATCCTCCTCATATTCTTCCTTCTTGCTTGGGCCAACTTCATGAAGCTCAAGTGGTGATGGGGAAGTTGATCCTGTTTTTTCTTCAACGGCTACAAGGTATTCATTTTCATGTTTAATGAAAGTTTGGCTTACATCAACACTTTCAAAAGTGACCTCTATGTCACCAACATAGAGGTGTGAGCACCCATCAATAGGTACTCCTTCATAGCTCAAGCATCCATCAGTAGATGCTCTTTGTTTCATTTCCAAAGTAGGATGTGTCTTGAAATGATATTCAATATTTTCAATAGAAACTTATTTATACTCATGTGATGTCTCTTCATCTTTTTTAGAGTCACTTTGAAGTGACTCTCGATCCTATTCATGTACTACTTCTTCTACTTCACCTATTTCATAACTAGGTGGTTCATGGGTCTCCTCCTTTTGCTCCTTGAAGCAAACTGATGCATTTTTCCCCTTGGTTTTATTAAGTTCAATATATTTTCTCCAACTTTGGATAGCCAACAATTCGAATCCTATCATAATATTCTTGGTCATGTCTTCAAAGATAGATTCCATGATTTTTATATGCTCCTCACCATCATATGATGTTCCATTTTCATCCCTAGTCATAGTTTCCTCTTCAACAAAAACAATTTTGGTTTCAATATCTAATGGTGGTCCCTGACTTCTTTTCCTCCTAACTATTATACCACATCAGGTTCCAAGATAATTCTCTGATACCACTTGTAATGTCCCTTTTTAATAATTTTATTAAAATTGCTAATTTTCACTTTTTCTCCTATTTCGGCCTTTGACTAGTGTTAATGTCTAGGTCTCCAAATTGGCCCAAATGCTCCCAAATATTTTGAGAAGGTGTATGAATGATATTAATACTTGAATATTATTTTCAAGTATTATTTCTTACCCTCCAATTACTTCTGCAAAATTGTTTAATATTCTTTCCAAAGTAGGAGTCTTTACTAACAAATTGGGGTTCCAATTCCCCCTAGGTAAACGCTGAAAACGGCTTCTCAAATGCTCCCAAATCCACTCTAATTTATGAACAAAGGCAGAGAATGTTTAAGGGACATTTTTAAGGTCTCATATGCATAATTATTTAGTTTATACAGGCAGTTATTACCCTCTCCCAAACAGCTACAAAATCACTAATTCGACCCTTGGGGAAATGGCACCAAATCTTCTCCAAATGCAATTAAACTAAGTAAAATGACTTCAAATTCTAAAGTGCTGAACATGAAATTTGTAATACTCATAAATTACAGTCCATTCATCATAAATATATCATATATACATTCTCCCATTCGAAATAATCAGCATTACCATGGCATACAACAATATAGTGGGGAAATGGTCATTGTTTTCTCATTAATATTCACTTTTACATACAAAAATTTGGTATTTATACCTGAGACTTTATGAGAATGAATAAAATATAATATTAAACTTATTACAATCAGAAATGGATCATGAGAATCTTGAAATCCCCAACATTCAATGGAATATGTCAATATAGTGGTGAAATGGTCATTGTTTGTTCATTAATAATCACTTTTACGTACAACCATTTGGTATTTGGACCTGAGACTTTCTGAAGATGAAGAAAAAACTATATTAAGCTTACTACAATCATAAATGGACCATGAGAATTTCTCCCAAAGAGTACAATAGCTCACCCAAAGCGCAATCCCTCCATGAGCAAGAATATGCAATAAAAACTGGAAATGGTTGAGAGAATGTGTTGGACTAGAATAAACCATGAGATTTCCTGTATCTTACACCTGAAAATAAAAACTCCATTAAATCTCCATGAAATACCTGAATGGACTCTCCAAACACCAACTTGGATGAGAATCTTTCACCCTCAAAATTGGCTAAGGCAATAAACTAGTCATCCACTAGCTCTCTCAATTCACAAATGCAAATTTCTCAAATGATCAAAAGCCCTTCTATTGGTTGAATCATATATTTTATAGACATCCTTAGCCTTCTAAGGTTACCAATCCATCCACAAACTTACGCTAATTCGAATTTGGGTGTGTGCTCAAGATTTTCCATGTGTCCTCCCTTTCCTAGCCTTCCATCTTCCCCCAATTTGAGTAGGAACCCATCGAACTTCCCAAACTCACATGAGCGCCCTCTTGGATGCTCTCTTCTGAACTGACATGTCAGATATGTCATATTTCAGCCTTCAGATATGATTTGTGTCATAGGAATCATAGCATCTTCATCATTGTTTTCATGGAGCTAAGGAATCTAGTCCAAGTGTCTCACTAGCTCCAAAATGACTCTTCCTCTCCCATGTAAGTTACATTTCCTTCCAAATTCGACCTATGATGCATATGGAAAAGTGTATTATCCTTCTAACTCATCCAAGAACATTTAGGATTCCCATGGATTCGAAATTGCAAGAGGAGGATGCCATGTGGCACAAAAATTCTAGCTTGTGTGGGCCCCATAATCTCCATGTGTCTCCATGCTCCATTGCCACTTCAATTTTCTCTTGTATTTATTTAATTATCTCCATTATTAAATATTTATTCCATTCTAATGTCTAGACATCATCTATTAGTTGCCTTATTAAAATTCCAAATGTATCCATCCAACCTAGGAAACTAGTAGGATAGATGGGATTGTCGTGCTATGCAATTATTTAAAATGGGGCATTACAGTGCTTGAATACTTCAAGTGGGTGCTTGAGAGAAAATGATTGATATCCATTTAGGTCGGTGTCTGAAGTCAGCAAGCCAGTTCTTGTGTAGATGATAGAACTCCTTACAGGTTGGTGCATGTAATCAATGAGTTGATGATGGCAATTAGGTTGGTGCCTAAGTGATCTAGTGTTCACAATTGGAGATTGGTGTCTCCTATCCATGTAATATATATATATATATAT
>LPNX010349986.1:68130-79841 GCA_001517045.1 Pseudotsuga menziesii | reverse complement strand
ACCATTCTTAACATCAAATGTTTTGATGTTACCATCAAACAAGAAAAGCTTCGAAATTTGTTCCAATGATTTACATATAACTCCAAAACTTTATCGACTTGATTTACGTGTAGTCACGCCACTCCTTTCGATATGATAGGATAATTTTATTAATGTCCAAAGCATGACAAAAAGGATAGGTCAATAAGACTCAGAGGAACCATATCTGATAGAAAGCTGTAAGCGTGCCTTAATCTACTCTGATAGCATAAAACAAACTCATACTGTAAAACCTGAAATACATAATTTCTGTAACAGAAGAATAAAAAAAAGAGAAGAAAGAGCTTATGGGATTTTCTAGATGCCTGTAGGAAAGATGAAGAGGCATACAGTGAGGACAATGAAGTTCCTTCCACATCATAAATAGTTGAGATGAACCCGATACACTATCTGTTTATCTAACTTTCTAGAGATCTGATCTTCATCATTGGCAATGCCATATGTTTTTGGCATCACTATAAATAAGCTACCATTCTTAACATCAAATGTTTTGATGTTATCATCAAACAAGAAAGCTTTGAGATTTTCTCCCAATTCCTTTCATATAAATAAAAAAATTTATGGACTTGAGTTTCTTTCAGTCATGCCACTCCTTTCTTTCTCTAGATAGGATAAGATAATTTTGTTAATGTCCCAAAAAAAAATAGTGAAATATCACACGAGGTAACAGTGTTAACATCGAAGGGTAGTAGAGATGTGATATCATATATCTATTGATTCTACTAGGGTTGTTCTTGACACGGATTTAGCAAAATTTGAATTGTTAGCAAACATATATGGTTATTGGAAACATCTCCTATATAACAGGTATTTCCTTATGGCTGGTCGGCCATTTCTCTTGAGACTCGCTCTGAATAAATCCTCTGTAAGTTCAAAACATCCAAGAAGGCATGCCACCTGGGTTATGTTCCCCGATGAATGGAATCATTATCACCTCATTCATGGAATGGGGAATAGAAATCCTATTATTCTTCCTATGGTGAACATACGTTAGGATTCGAGCTCTCGATTTAAAGATGAAAATTCAAATTGGAAATAGCAGCGAGCAAGATAGGGCTCAAAAGCAATGAGCTATGCAGAAAACAAACAATACAGTGTAAGTTCCATCGTGGTGGTTCTTAACTAGTGTGGATATCCCTAAGGATATCTTTTGGAACATCCAGAAGAAGCTAAGCACATATTTTATCCAATAATATCGTTCTACGCAACCAGTGATTCAGTGACAGAGGCGTTGAAAGTAATATGGGGAGTCCTATTCACTAACCAAAAAAATAATATGTCAATGAGACTTAGAAGACAATCCCTAATACAAAGTTCTGGGAGTGCCTTTGGTCACTCCAATAACATAAAAAAAGCAAAAGTGGGCCACAACTAATAATTATTGCAACGTCTCACATCTATTGATGGTAGGCGTATATAATTTCATCCTTGTACTATCATCAGATCAAGGAATAATTCAAAAATTTAAATACAGTTGAGTAACTATCGGCACAAATTCTGAAATCATGAGAGTAGAAGTACCTTGGCCCTAATTGTTAATTGGAAACAAGCCATATGCCATAGCACCTTCTGCTTCAGTACCACACAAACCCGTCACTTACATCATAGTATTTGGTTTTCTTTTTTTTTTACTCTAAATATGTGCCCCCTTGCATCTTCAAACAGAACCTCACCAGTTGTTGTCATCCCAAAAGTCTGAGTGTTGCAACACAAGCTCTGATACCATATGTAATGTCTCCAAAGTTCTGAATATGAAATGAATAGTATGCCTGGGGTAATAGCTTTGCTTTTTGCTTGATTGTTAGAATAATTGTAACACACTTTAAAATTTACAAGGAATTTCATTTCCGTGTATCACAAAAAAATCTCACAATTTTTTTTCCTAATGCATTAGGAAAATGCCTTAAACAATAACATCAGCCTTTTATTCTACCTTAGATGGTATACTCATATTAACCATTGTTTAACCAGTTTTTATTTGCATTTTCAAACATAAATAAGGAGTACCTAAGCACATCAAGTCACATGAAGTAATACACATCAATGTTCATAACATAATACACATTAAGGCACATAACATAGTACACATCAATCTACATAAAATAACACCAATCAAAGCACATAACACAATACAGGCCAATGTACGTGGTTCACCCCATACTTGGGGTTACGTCCACCAAAGCTTAGTCATCCTTTCTATTAACAAAATCCACAGAACAAAGTATACATCCCACATCATAAATGATGTGTTATATTTTTCACTTTTCAAAGTATCGCCTCTAATCAGACAGAAGTTACATTATCAGTCCTCACACAAATATACCTGGAAGCGTCTCTACAAAAGTCGGCAGGTAAGCATCCCCACGGATTAACATCAACGATATATACATACCTATATAGCTTCATATTATGGTGTAACTACGGGTGTCTGAAATCCTTTTAAAATTTCCCCTTTTGTATAACATTGTAAACCAGTGAGACACAAGCAATGTGTCTTTGTTTATAACCATTTTAATTACAATCATATTCTTTATATGTGTTCAACTGTCCATACCTATTTACACATGCAAACATATGCACATAACAACACAATTTTATTGATGCCCATTTATAATTTTAACTGAAGTCTTCTACCACACAAATATAACCCTATGACAAAATAGACTGCGGTTGCATAACTTGGGTTAGATTCAAGATAAGTCTTAACCTTGGCATGCTATTAAACAAGACCCAATTTGATGGGTGCGTGTCTCATCTATATGCATTCTATGGATTGATCTCTAGGAGAGGTGAGCTGCTAAGTGTCAAAACATTAGCGAGATCCATCAACTCCATCTAGATTGCATAGAGGGGGGGAAGTGCTGATTACTTAGTACAAAGTCTGAACGGTAGATGTGGAAATGGACTTACATTTGCTGTTTAGTGAAATTATATTATACTATTACAGTGATTATCGTGTTGTGTATATCTGCATGCGCTGTAAACAAAATGCATTAGAATTCAATATAACTATGATATGCGTTATATACATGTGGTTGCCATTTTGAGGAAAAGCATGTGAGTGATCAAATCGAGGTTTCCTCATTAATAGTCTAAAATCAAATACCTATTGATAGTTTGTCAAGAACATGAATGACCCATTCGATGTTTTTCGGTTAGGTATAAACATGCACCACAGCGGCCACATACAAGATGTTGTTTAACATGGACAAGGAAAACTACTTGCAGTGCTTACTTAACATAGACAAGGAGCTGATATTTTCAGATATGTAGCACTATTACACTGAGTGTAGGCAAGGGGTACTAGATCCAATAAACTATATATCATAAGTATATTCGCTCTCTCAACTCAATCCATAGATTTCTGATCAAGGATTAGGTGGAGTATGTGTGTATTTAGCACACCATACGAAAAGGATTCTAGGTAGGAATTCTGTTCTATTGAAATCATAAAAACAATAAAGTCTTGTGAAACAACGATCCCAACCCTAATATCCTTAATTTTTCTAGCTGTTAAGCCTAATTACTGGGCATCTTAAAGGGAAAAACAACATGGTATAAGAAAGCAATGCAGATCTATAATCCTCTCAAGGTAAAAATCAACCACCAATCAAACGGATGCGCCGTTAAGGAAATGCTCAGGTACATGTGTCGGCTACCATACCTTCATTAATTAGACGACTCCAGGATATAAAACAAAGATGGTCGCTCAGTTGTGGCAGTGATACATGGTTGATGAACTTGGCTTTTCCACAGTCGAGATCAGAGACATTGGAGCCTCAAATTTTCTTATCGAGGTGCAACCACCGGCCATGATCTCCTTTCGTTTCACTCTCATGCCAAAACACTCTCAAAACATAGATCTCCTTCATATATCTAGCCCCTGGCTTGTTTTCCATCTCCCCTTGAGCGCGCCCCCTCTCTGAGTTTCATGACCAATAAATAGTCGAGGATGGATCTCCCTCACTGGGCGCCGAGTCCCATAATTAAGGAGGAAAATGTGCCATTGATTGAAGAGGCAGTTTTTTTTTCGAAATTAATTAATTACCTGAGCATGCATTCAGCCCAATTTCCTGAAATCTCGAAATCAATTAACTACCTTGGCATGCGTTCAGCCCAATTTCCCCAAATCTCGAAATCAATTAATTACCTGGGCATGCTTTCAGCCCAATTTCCCCAAATATCGAAATCAATTAATTATTTGGGCATGTGTTCAACCCAATCTCCCCAAATATCGAAATCAATTAATTACCTAGGCATGCGTTCAACCCAATTTCCCCAAATCTCGAAATCAATTAATTACCTGGGCATGCGTTCAGCCCAATTTCCCCAAATCTCGAAATAAATTAATTACCTGGGCATGCGTTCAACCCAATTTCGTCTTTTGGAAACCCTAATAAAATTTCTCTTAAACAAAAATATATTTGTTAAGGAAGTTATGTACATGGTGCACTTGATTTACACTTGTAATAGTTTTTTTTTTCATTTTTCCAAAGAAGCAAAGGATATTCTTACCTATTGAAATATATAAGGGATTTTCCCCTTTCTTTATGTAAACACTTTTATATATAATCTATACAAGAATCCACTTATGTATTAAAGATTATAAGGGAATCTTAAGAATATCTAAATCTATATCTATATATATAATTTAAACCATATCATGGCTATCACCTTATGCACTTTCTTACCACCATTTAATATGTTTTGATATACATATATATCATATATACATATATGTATGTAATTAAATCCACACTTAAACATATGTAAGTCTTTATGGGTAGATGGTATTCAGCCACGGTGGTATGCTCAAGGTGCTATATAATATATATATATATATATATATTTCTCTTGTTGTTTTTTAAGAAGACTATGACCTATAGTCCCTTCGACCATTATCTCCTTAGGTTTCTCTTCTCCTCCTATTAACTATTCTGATTTTATCCCCTTAACTCTTCTATGTTGATGCTAAGCTTAGTGCAACTCATTCTATCTCTACTTAATCATATTAGGGTTCAGTGCCAAATTGTGGTGTCTTAGTCGAAATAAGTTTTAACGAACCATGTATCATGGTAGGCGCATACATTATCTCTTAATATTTCCCTAATACAAATGATACGTAGGACCCCAATATCCATTATGGATATTTTAATCGTTTGCTTTTATCTCTTGTGGTTAAGGTATGTCATTGTCTTTATGCCTCCTAAGTTTTCACTTAGGTAATTACTTATATAGGCTGCACGATTTTGCTTCCGGTGGGGCCTTGGCCTTGAGCTCCACACCCGAAGACAAGTACAATGATGTTTGAATTTACAAAGTATCTAGGGTATGCGAGAGGGATGTTACACAGATGTTCGATCCAAGTGCATGCGTCGGATCCAAAACCTGATTTAAAAAAAAACATCTTAGATCGCACACATACCAAACCTTGGTAAATGCAACAAACAATGAGCGTTTAAATCTATTCACAATGTGCATGAATATATCTAGAACACCAGTAAGTCAAAACAATAGATAACCTATACTTAGGAGAACCCACAATGTTGGATATGTCTTGCGTTCAGTTTTCTTAAATCGCAAAGATAAATCCGCTATTGTGAGCACAGGGATCAACTCCTATGGACAGCACAGAGATCAACTCCTATGGATAGTGCAAAGATCAACTCCTCATGAAATCATAGAGATAAAACTCTTCATGAAATCGTAGATAAAACTCTCCATGAAAACGCAGAGGTAAACTCTTCATGGAATCGCAGAGATAAAACACTCCATGAAAACGTAGAGATAAAGTCTTCAAGGAATCGCAAAGAAAAACACTCCATGAAAACGCAGAGATAAACTCTTCATGGAATCGTAGAGAAAAACACTCCATGGAAATGCAGAGGTAAATTATCTTCATGGAATCACAGAGAAAACACTCCATGAAAACACACAGGTAAACTCTTCAAGGAATCGCAGAGAAAAACACTACATGAAAACATAGAGATAAACTCTTCATCGAACAACAAAGAAAAACACTCCATGAAAACGCAAAGGTAAACTCTCTTCATGGAATCGTAGAGAAAACAATCCATGAAAACACAAAGGTAAACTCTTCATGGAATTGCAGAGATACTCTATATGCAATCTATGCAATCGTAGTGATGCTCTATATGCAATCTATGCAATTATAGTGATACTCTATATGCAATCGCACTGATGCTCTCTACGCAATTCCAGTGATACTCTATATGCAATCACAGTGATACTCTATATGCAATCGCAGTGATGCTCTACATGCAATCTCAGTGGTGCTCTCTATGCCATCTATGAAATCACAGTGATGCGCTCTATGCAATTGTAGTGATACCCTATATGGAATCGCAGTGATGCGCTCTATGCCATCTATGCAATCGTAGTGATAGCCTATACACAATCGCAGTGATGCGCTCTATGCAATCTATGCAATCGCAGTGATACCCTATATGAAATCGCATTGATACCCTATATACAATCGCAGTGATGTGCTCTATGCCCTCTATGCAATCATAGTGATACTTCCCCCTTAGCAAGCGCAACGATTCTCTCAAAAAATCATGCCCCGGTAATTAATGCAATCCACTCCCTCTGTAACAGCTTTTACTAGCTTCTGTAATCTCTTACAGAAGAAATCCCATGAAATCAGTTGTTTAGCAGATTTTGAGGAGGTCATCGGGGGTAAAAATCCATTAATTAATATCTCTACAACGGCGGCAATCCCTCGCTTTGCAAACATATGCAATACTTTCTATAATATAATTATGCAAATATTAAGAGGATACAACCAGGATATGTGTGACTCTTACACATTTTTTTCCAAAAATAATCAGAGAATAAGTGGTTACTAGCAGCGGGCGTCATTTCCTTTTGGCCACTAAAAGCGATTTGAGGAAACACCTACTTTTTCCATAAATATGCATACTTTTCTCAAACTTGTTTTTATACAAGATAGTAACTGCCTCGGCAGTGTAGCTCTATAATAGTCAATAGGACTATTATTGTCCGAGGGTAGGGAGTTTTCCTTTATTTATGACAAGGATTCTTTAAGCATCTATATACGTAGAGTATAGATTGTAAGTCACTCCCTTTATCATATCATTTATGTTTTCTTTTAGATTTTTCAGGTAGTTAAACATTTAGAAGATTTTCATTTTTAATTAATTTAATATGACTATAATATATATATATATATATATATATATATATATATATATACAATCACATAAGGCTTAAGCTTCTTAGTATAGGTTCTAGGGGAACTTCTTGGCATTTAATGCCTTAAGGCGTAATAGGTAGAGTTATCATAAAACGCTCAAAAGGTGAGTTAGTCAACTTAGGAATTACCTCAACCTAAGGTGACGCCTAGGAGCTTAGGTTGTTAAAAGTATAGTCTTCTTTCAATTCTCAAGGTTCACTCACCATTTTAACCTTGCCCGGTAGTGAATTTAGTTGCTTGTTGCTTAAGTTTTGTTCAAGTCTTAAGTCTTCCTAAGATTATAACTTAAGGTGGTACTCCACCTGACATATAAGGTTGCGCTGGTGGGGCCTTGGCCTCGAGCTCCTCATGAGAGAATAAGTACAATATACAGTTCATAATTATCAAAAATTTAGGGCATACAAGAGGGATGTTACAGTTCCAAATCCATGTCCATCATTACATAACAAGCAACATAAAAATAATTCAAATTTAATCCATTTCTATTTTTACTTATGACAAGTGAAAGTGTCCAATTGAATCCATAGATTATATGAAGTGGCAATGACCTTACAATTAAAACTAAAATTATCACATCAAAAATAAATAAATAAAATCTTCTAGAAGTTGAACTATTGAATCAAAATTAAGAAACTTAAAAATCTTCTAGATTAAGTTTCAAAATCATATCCTTCATTTCACTCAAAATCAAATCTCAAGAGAGGTTAGGCTGGACTAACAATAACCTTCATGTTGTATCAATGTTTAGAATTTGATCGATGGTCACGACCAAAATGTAAACACCCCTACTGTTTCTTATAACCGGTTCATACACTTACAAAAAATCAACATTAAACTTCCTAAACAAAATTCATTGTAAGAAAAATGTTCTACATAACTTAAAAACAATTATCCTAAACAACATCTACAACATGTTGAGCTGAAGTCTCAAAAAGCCTCAATACACACAAAAAATATTCTACATAACAAGTTTTTACTTACAAAATTTACTCTAAAAAGCAAATTGTTACTTACATAAATCCACCAATCGTGCTTCCACCACATATTATTTTGGACTTCATCTATTTGATGTGTTCAAATGACACAATCGAAATGGAGGTAATTATCAAACAAACAAAGCATTGCTTCTCTAGAAAGGATATCCATTTCGTATTATTTGGTGAAAAAAACAAAATCTTTCTCTTCATTTCCTTGGAACTCGGATTAAGATTGTCTCATTGGTTGGAACTTGGATTAAGATTATCACATTTCTAATGTTCTTCAAAGATTAGCTCCCTTAGGCTAAAATAGTCTTTTGTGATGAACCCTTCAATTTTATCTTCTACCATATAATTCAACAATATTCAGAAATAGTCTTTTCAATACAATGGAATTCATCTTCATATTTATCTTCTACCATATAATTCAACAATATTCAGAAATAGTACTTCCAATACAATGGAATTCATTTTCTTGTATAGAACTTTAAATTAAACTATAGCATTTTAAATTCTGAGAATTATAAATAATATTTCATTATCTTTATATAGTTTTCTATAATTTTGTAGAGAAAAGATGAAAAAAAATGCTATTTAAATGAATTACATTAAGTTAATTTTAAAAATTAAGTAAATAAGGTTTTATTAAAAATATGCAGTCTGTAAAAGATGAAAATGAATATACCAATATGATGAAAAGATGAAAATAAAAATACAAATAGATGAAATGGAAGGAGGCTTAAAAGATGTGCAAATTCTTTGATTATAATTATATTAAAAAGTTAAATTAAATTAAAAGAAAACTTCTCACTAAATTAATCAAATAAAATACTATTAAAAAATTGCAGCAAAGAAAATCACTATGCAAAAATCAATAAATTATACATAGAAGATACTGAACAAAGAAATGCAATCCACGCATAAATAATGAAAATCATTATGCAGATTTCCAGATTAAGTGGGAAGAAAAGTCAGTTTCTTTGGTGGCCTTGAGCGTTGTTTTCTTGGGCACCATCACCATCATTTCCGTTAGCCTGGAATTGCATATTAACGGCAAGCCACTCGTCTTCATCAGGTGGTTCCACCAGTGGAGGGCGCATTGAACTTCAATTACATGATCATCATCAGGTCGGTAGCATCTGCTGTATGGGGATCACCATGTTTGCAAGCTGATCACCAACTAGTTGTTGTAGTCGCTGCATGTACTGCTCACGCTGCAGTTCTCCTTCATGTTCTGGAGGTGGTGGTTAAACCATGTTTGCAAGCTGTTCGCCAACTAGTTGTTGTATTATATTGTGGAAGTACGGGACCCCTTTCTGTTCCTGAGCTTCATCTCTGTGCCAACCTAATTCGACGGGGTTAGCAGCTTGTAAATCCCTGTGTATTGGGACATTTACAATTCGTGCTTGCACAGGTTGTACTGTTTTCTTTACTAAAGGAGGTCCAATTTTCTGATCAAGCAAGTTGTTGTGGTTGTCTCCAAATTCTTTTAATGCTTCCTCCCTGGCATCCAAGGCCACATTATCTTTTATCTCAGTCTCCCACAAACTACACCTTTTCTTGCATATTTGGCAGGTTTCCCCGGTCTTCGCGAATAATAATGATCGCAAAAATGCTCATAGCCAGACCAAATGATATCTGGGCAAACTTAACACATTGTGGTTCTACAACTAGTTCAGGTCAGCCTGTTGCAACTATCTTGTTTTACTATCTGGGCCTTGCAAGTTTTGCATTCTCTTACAGTTAAAAATACTCTACATGCAGAGCATTTAATGCGGGGTGTCACTGTCTCCCGTCGGATCCTTTCCAAAGCAAGATCCCACAGCGGATGCTCTACTGCATGTAGAGTATTTGTCGCACTCTCTTACCACGGCTTTTGTCATCCTCTCTTCAACTGGTACTGTACCAGGACTAGTCTTAGATGTCTTCTCAATCTCTTCACACCGTAGAGGTACGTGACTGGGCTTCTTGCATTGGATACATGAATCCTGTAAACATTTAGGGTTTGGACACTCAAAAGTTTCGACACATTTGTCTACATCACATGGAATACTGCAAAACGGGCAATAAACCAAATTTTCTAGCTTGGCCTGAAGTACGGCTTCTTGGGCCTGGCAAGCTTGGTATCTTTGAATGACATCCTCTGCCAGAGCCCTCCCAATTTCGGAGGAAGGAATAGACTCTGTGCAGCCATGAGTATCAATGCAAGGTAGAGAGGCAGTAGCTTTGAAATTTCCGTATATGATTTCTTCCACCTGCCTCCGTAGACACCCAAAACAAAATCGATCCATTTTGGACACCGTACCATATTTTCTAATAAAAAGTCGAAACAGCAACACCCACATTCAGATTTTAAATTTCTCATCATTGTCCCTGAAGGTGAAGATGATGAGCATAGAGAATCGGTCATTTTTGCAAAATCGTTCTTCTGAAAATTGATGGAAAAACGCCGTATTGGGGCAGTAGTGTATGACAGTATTGTCTAAACAATTCACCTCGTGCAATGGAGACACTAATTAGAAGAGGAGGAACTCTTAAATAGGGTAAACCATAAACCATCTTTTGCTCTAGGTACTTTTGGCCGACAAAATAAAGCCATTTAACATTAAAGGCTCTGGCTGAATAATTGCCTTAAACGTATAATAACTTTGCTTGAGATGCATTTCGAACATAAATTTGTAAGCAAAAAGAGTAGAGGTATCATTCACCAAGTGGTGTCAATCTCTACGAGACCTTAAACATATATTCTATTACTGTGTTTGTCTCTCTTTTCTTTAAGCTAATATTTTTTCTATGAATTGTAATTTTCTCTCACCATAACCATGGAACCTTTTATGAATGTCTTCCATAAAAAACCCACACCACTCACTCTAATATGCGACCCTGCTCCTTAGGTGTAGTTTTCCTTTGTTACCTAACATAAATTTCTCTTGCCCATGGCACTTGTATGTCACTTACAATACACCTTCAGCTTACACCGAAAAGTCATGCAAGCGACTCTTTTATTTTTTTGGCTACTTGTTCATATGGTGTCTCTTCTCATATTTTCACCCCATGTTTTACACCTTTTGTGAGGTTGGTTTAGTCCCCACACCTATTATAATGCCCAAAGTTTGATTTGGCTTTGCCTTTCCTACTTTACTCATCAAGATCTCTTGTTTGTATTCCCACCCTAAGTCAAGCCTTCAATTGTTTTAGATGGCCTTCACTCTTGCCCCAAAACCATGTTATTAAATGCATATGAATAATAGCAAAATGCATACACCAGCATAATGAGAAAAAAACAAAACGTTTGTGAGTGGCATGCTTCATATTATGGAAAACATTTTATGCCACTACATAAAGTGACTTTTCACATGATAATATTATGTCTATGCTAATCTAGAGCCGTAACATATTTACTTCACTCCAAAGTATTCTTACTTAAATTACTAGAGATCTCCATTAAGAGTGTCTGT
>LPNX010349986.1:27434-56145 GCA_001517045.1 Pseudotsuga menziesii | reverse complement strand
ATTAAGATAACAATAATATTCTTTGATCATCCTTTACAGTACTACAGTCATTTGCAAAACAGGATCATATGTGCAGAAACAACATGAAGAAAGTGAAACATTTAGACACAAAAAAGAGAGACACCCATATTCAACAAAGATAACAACATGAGGCGGAAACATGAAAGAGACACCGGAGGATGTGGTTCACCCCAAACTCGGGGTTACGTCCACCAAATGGTTGCATCATGCGACATTTATTTTATTAAAAAGGTTAGAAATCTGCAACGACACCATTGCCATACTTTCTTTCAATTTTTTTCACATGGACTCTCTCACATGAGAGGATAAAATCTATCCATTACTAAGATCAAACTACAGTATGAACTTCATCAAATTATAATAAGTTCCATTTAGTTTTCCTAACAACATTTAGGCATCCAATCCTACTTTTACTCAATAATGTCGGGTCACATAAACAGAACAAACGATTAATAATTTTGTTAAGGGACCTAATCACTGAATTCACTCAACAACTACTTGTAAGTAGGGATTTTATCTTTCTCCAAAGATGTGTAAAGAAAAAATTACACTGCAAGAATATAGTAAATCCGACAATTGGATATTATGTTAACATAGTATAATAAAAACGTGATCGCATTGCCTCACGAGTACCGACTCCAATCACACACATAAGGTATAATACGCTAAAAGGCAGGCTTGTGGTTTAAGCAAGCGGATGTTGGAATCAAACTCTGATCGTTTCAGTCACACACATAAACAGTGTACTAGAATAAGTAGCAGCCTTTGATCTAAAGTAAATGCTAGAGCATTCAGTTCATAGGCATTAGATCGGATATCAAAGGTAAGAACATTCAATGTTTACATCTACTCTTAAAACATATGTTCGATCCAAGTGCATGCGTTGGATCCAAAACTTGATGTAAAAAAACATCTTAGATCACATGCATACCAAACCTTGGTAAACGCAACAAACAATCATCATTTAAATCTATTCACAATGTGCATGAATATATCTAGAACACGAGTAAATCAAAACAATAGATAACCTATACTTAGGAGAACCCACAATGTTGAATATGTCCTGCGTTCAGTTTTCTTAAATCGCAAAGATCAATTCCCTATTGTGAGCATAGGGATTAGCTCCTATGGACAGCGCAGAGATCAACTCCTCATGAAATCGCAGAGATAAAACTCTTCATGAAATCGTAGATAAAACTCCATGAAAACGCAGAGGTAAACTGTTCATGGAATCGTAGAGATAAAATACTTCATGAAAACGCAGAGATAAAGTCTTCAAGTAATCGTAGAGAAAACCCCTCCATGAAAACGCGGAGATAAAATATTCATGGAATCACAGAGAAAAACACTCCATGGAAACGCAGAGGTAAAGTCTCTTCACAGAATCGTAGAGAAAACACTCCATGAAAATGCAAAGGTAAACTCTTCAAGGAATCGCAGAGAAAAACACTACATGAAAACATAGAGATAAACTCTTCATCGAAAAGCAGAGAAAAACACTCCATGAAAACACAGAGGTAAACTCTCTTCATGGAATCGCAGAGAAAACACTCCATGAAAACACAAAGGTAAACTCTTCATGGAATCGTAGAGATACTCTATATGCAATCTATGCAATCGCAGTGATGCTCTATATGCAATCTATGCAATTGTAGTGATACTCTGTATGCAATCCCACTGATGGTATTTACGCAATTGCAGTGATACTCTATATGCAATTGCAGTGATGCTCTCTATGCAATCTATGCAATCGCAATGATACTCTATATGCAATCTCAATGGTGCTCTTTATGCCATTTATACAATCGCAGTGATGCGCTCTATGCAATCGTAGTGATACCCTATATGAAATCGCAGTGATGCGCTCTATGCCATCTATGCAATTGAAGTGATGCGCTCTATGCAATCGCAATGATGCTCTCTATGCAATCGCAGTGATACCCCATATGCAATCGCATTGATACCCTATATGCAACCGCAGTGATGCACTCTATGCCCTCTATGCAATCGTAGGGATACTTCCCCCTTAGCAGGCGCAACGATTCTTTCAGAAAATCACGCCACAGTAATTAATGCACTCCAATCCCTCAATAACGGCTTTTACTAGCCTCTATAATCTCTTACAGAAGAAATCCCATGAAATCAGTTGTTCGGCGGATTTCGAGGAGGTCATCGGGGGTAAAAATCCATAAATTAATATCTCTATAATGACGGTAATCCCTCCCGTTCCAAACATATGCAATACTTTCTATAATATAATTATGCAAATATTCAGAGGATACAACCGGGATATGTGTGACTCTTACACATTTTTTTCCAAAAATAATCAGAGAATAAGTGGTTATTAGTAGCGGGCGTTGTTTCCTTTTGGCCACAAAAAGCGATTCAAGGAAACACCCGCTTTTTCCATAAATATGCATACTTTTCTCAAACTTGTTTTTATACAAGATAGTAAGTGCCTCAACACTGTAGCTCTATAATAGTCAATAGAACTATTATTGTCCGAGTGTAGGGAGTTTTCCTTTATTTATGACAAGGATTCTCTAAGCATCTATATACGTAGAGTATAGATTGTAAGTCACTCCCTTTATTGTATCATTTATGTTTTCTTTTAGAATTTTTAGGTAGTTAAACATTTAGAAGATTTTCATTTTTAATTAATTTAATATGACTAGCATGAAATAATAATGATTTCCTTAAGCTTCTTACTTAAATTACTAGAGATTTCCATTAAGAGGGGTGTTAACAACACAAATAGAACATGGATATTTGAGTGACACTCCATAACTTGAAAGCTTTGTGAGCCTATGGGAGTCCTTTTTACATAATGGATGATGGAATACCCTCTCCGCTTTCGTTACCATGTCGTTGATGTAGCCACATGTGCAGAGAAATACAAGTGGTGTGATAGCGAAATTGACATTCGAAACATGAACTAGGGCCTTTCGTGTTGGCCATTTATCGTAGGTTATGCTTCCTGTAATAATAGAAGATGAAGAAGATTCAGGTGACGCTACACAACTTAAACCTTTTGCAAGGCTATGCGACTCCTTTTTAAATGACCGATGAAGGAATACTCACTCCAATTTTGGCATTTTCATTGTGTAGTCACACGTATAGCCAAATAGAGATGGTGTCATAGAAAAAGAAATAAATGAAGCTTGAACTAGGGTTTTTGTTTGGTTGTTTCTCCTTGGTACAAAACATATGTGGAAATACATGTAGAAAGTTACAAATGTTGATAGTTTGTCAAGAAATGGGTTTCCCATTGCGGAGGAATTGGAAACAAATGCAATACATACGCTTCTTGTGTGGTTTCGTATTGAGGTGGGTTTCTTCCAGAAACTACCTCCTTTGGTGCCATTGTTGTTAGACAATAGTGTTATTGCTTGCCTGATTATCTTAGAAGAGTGATTCTCGGATGAGCTCCACCATCACCTGTGCTAGAAAAAATGGTAATATTAAAATAACTTGTTGGTTAAAATCAAGAAAACTCTCTATTGTCTTAATTGTTTTGTACACATAATGCTACCTATTACTTTCCATGCACATGGTGTGTACCAATAGTTAGAAGGAGTAATAGAGATATTCATTTGAAGTTTTAGAAATAGTATTAAGCTAATTAGGAGTATGAAGCATCTTGATAGTGCCAAAATAATGTTATGAAACGAGCGTGAACTTGAATAAAGTGGAGAAGGTCGTTGCTAAAATCTAAGTGAAAATTTATGCAGTTTGGTAATGGAAAATGAACTTCACAAAACATTAGAGGAGGAAATAAAAAAAATGACTAGTCTAATTGTCCATAACAAGTATAAGATGCAGATATTTAAATTCCTTGTTAGCACGAGAGCAGAAATTAATTTGATGAAATAATATTTCTTTCGTGAGAATACTTGGTATGACAATATCCAAATATATTTAGAGGAAATATTTGCATAGGATTCAAGCTTTGTTGATTCCAAGCTAGCATGAAATAAGAATAATTTCCTATCATGTTTTCGTCTAGTTATAGCTCCTCCTATGAACTGTGATTCCTTCTCATGGTAATCATGAAACCTTTCACCTATGTATTCCATAGAAAACACACAAAAACATTTCTAATACTCAATGTTGTTTCTCAGGTGTCATTTTCATTCATTTCCAAACATAATCCATTCTTTCCGCTGAACTAGCATGTAACTTGCAATACACCTCCCTCTTACACCCAAAATCTATGCGTCTACTCGTGCGTGTACCTTAGGTTGATTTCCACTTTTCACATTCCTATTCCATCCTAATAAACATCATATTTTTTCTCATGCCTATTCCATACTAATGAACATCATATAGAGCTATGTGCTTATGTCATTCCGTGCCTTAGGTAACCGAGACTCTCTAGTTCAACTTCTAGGAATGCATTCAAGTGACTCTCTTATGTTTTTGGCACCTATTCATGTGATGTGTCTCTTCTCATATTTTCTTCCCATGTTTCACACCTATTTTAGGCTTGTTTAAGGACTTACACCTATTAAGGTGCCCAAAGTTTGATCAACAAATTCACATTGATTGCTGACATACTTTTGGGTGTCCTTGTTCAATCTCAAATATGCTTGAGCTTGGTATTGCTACCCACCCACTTTAGTCTCTCCGAGATAGTTTGTCTTTATCCTTTACAACATCCCTCATCACAATATATTGTTTGTATTCCCACACTAAATTAATCCTTCAGTTGGATTGGATGGCCTTTACTATGGCTCCAAAACCATGTTTGTAAATGCTTAGAACAATAAAAATATGTTTACACCAGCATAAGGAGAAAAAAAACGTTTCTAGTTGCATGCTTCACATTACCAGAAATATTTTATAGACTACATAAAGTGACTTACAATCCACTGAAATGACTTATAGACTACTAGCCGCAGATTTTTACATGGTATTTCATATAAAATATGTCCAATCAAATTGATAATGTCGAACCACGTGCATTGTAAAAGAATCATTCGAGAATTTTCTTTAATACAAATCCCCTAAGATATTATTTCATAACCACAAGCATCTCATCATCATAGTGCCCTGAAATTGTCTTACTATGCATACAATAAAACATTAATATAACAATAATATTCTTTGATCATCCTTTACACTACTACAGTCATTTGCAAGACAGGATCATATGTGCAGAAACAACATGAAGAAAGTGAAACGTTTAGACACAACAAAGAGAGACACCCATATTCAACGAAGATAACAACATGAGGCGGAAACATGAAAGAGACACCGGAGTACGTGGTTCACCCCAAACTCGGGGTTACGTCCACCAAACGGTCGCATCATGTGACATTTATTTTATTAAAAGGGTTACAAATCTGCAACGACATCATTGCCATACTTTCTTTCAAATTTTTTCACATGGACTCTCTCACATGAGAGGATAAAATCTATTCATTACTAACATCAAACTACAATATGAATTTCATCAAATTATAATAAGTTCCATTCAATTTTCCTAACAACATTTAGGCATCCAATCCTACTTTTACTCAATAATGCCAGGTCACATAAACAGAACAAACGATTAATAATTCTGTCAATGGACCTAATCACTGAATTCACTCAACAACTACTTGTAAGTTAGGATTTCATCTTTCTCCAAAGAAGTATACAGAAAAAATTACACTGCAAGAATATAGTAAATCTGGCAATTGGATATTATGTTAACATAGTATAATAAAAACGTGATCGCATTCCCTCGTGAGCACCTACTCCAATCACACACATAAGGCATAATACGTTAAATGGCATGGTTGGGGTTTAAGCAAACGGATGTTGGAATCAAACTCTTATCGTTTCAGTCACACACATAGACGATATACTAGACTAAGTAGCAGCCTTTGATCTAAAATAAATGCTAGAGCATTCAGTTCATAGGCATTAGATCGAATATCAAAGGTAAGAACATTCAATGTTTAGATCTACTCCTAAAACAGATGTTCGATCCAAGTGCATGCGTCGGATCCAAAACCTGATGTAAAAAAAACATCTTAGATCGCAGGCCTACCAAACCTTGGTAAATGCAACAAACAATCATCGTTTAAATCTATTCACAATGTGCATGAATATATCTAGAACACCAGTAAGTCAAAACAATAGATAACCTATACTTATGAGAACCCACAATGTTGAATATGTCCTGCGTTCAGTTTAATTAAATCGCAAAGATCAATCCCCTATTGTGAGCGCAGGGATTAGCTCCTATGGACAGCGCAGAGATCAACTCCTCATGAAATCGTAGAGATAAAACTCTTCATGAAATCGTAATTAAAAATTTGCATGAAAACGTAGAGGTAAACTCTTCATGGAATCGCAGAGATAAAACACTCCATGAAAACACAGAGATAAAGACTTCAAGGAATCCCAGAGAAAAACACTCCATGAAAACACAGAGATAAACTCTTCATGGAATCGTAGATAAAAACACTCCACCATAATCATGGAACCTTTTATGAATGTCTTCCATAAAAAACCCACAGCACTGACTCTAATATGCAACCCTGCTCCTTAGGTGTAGTTTTCCTTTGTTACCTAAAATAAATTTCTCCTGCCCATGGCACTTGTATGTCACTTACAATACACCTTAAGCTTACACCGAAAAGTCATGCAAGTGACTCTTTTATTTTTTTGGCCACTTGTTCATAAGGTGTCTCTTCTCATATCTCCCCATGTTTTACATTTTTTGTGAGCTTGGTTTAGTCCCCACACCTATTATAATGCCCAAATTTTGATTTGGATTTGCCTTTCCTACTTTACTCATCACGATCTCTTGTTTGTATGCCCACACTAAGTCAAGCCTTCAATTGTTTTAGATGGCCTTCACTCTGGCCCCAAAACCATGTTATTAAATGCATATGAATAATAACAAAATGCTTACACCAGCATAATGAGAAAAAAAAAACAAAACGTTTGTGAGTGGCATGCTTCATATTATGGAAAATATTTTATGCCACTACATAAAATGACTTTTCACATGATAATATTATGTCTATGCTAATCTAGAGCCGTAACATATTTACTTCACTCCAAAGTATTCTTACTTAAATTACTAGAGATCTCCATTAAGAGTTCCTGTTAGCAACACAATAATAGAACATGAATAAAAGAACTTATTGATTAAAATCAAGACAAATCTCTATTGTCTTAAATATTTTTTCCGCCTATGGTTACCTATTACTTTCCATGAAGATGAAGAGTACCAATAGTTACAACTTACAAGGAATAGAAGAATAAAAGAGATATCCATTTGCAGTTTTAGAAATAGTATTAAGCTAATTGGCAATATGAATCATCACGAAAATGCCTAAAATAATGTTATCCAAAAAGCATGAACTTGAATAAAGATGAGAAGGAGGTTACTAAAGTTTCAGTGAAAATTTATTAGAGACGGGTAACGGAAAACGAACTTGACAAAAATTTACAGGAGGAAATAAGAAAACTAAGTAGTCATATTGTCGATAACAAGTAGAGGATGCAATATATTTAGATCACAGCTTTGTGGAGGCTTCAATCTTTGTTGATTCCAAGCTAGCATGAAATAATAATGATTTCCTTAAGCTTCTTACTTAAATTACTAGAGATTTCCATTAAGAATGGTGTTAACAACACAAATAGAACATGGATATTTGAGTGACACTCCACAACTTGAAAGCTTTGTGAGCCTATGGGAGTCCTTTTTACGTAATGGATGACAGAATACCCTCTCTGCTTTCATTACCATGTCGTTGAAGTAGCCACATGTGCAGAGAAATACAAGTGGTGTGATAGCAAAATTGACATTTGAAACATGAACTAGGGCCTTTCGTGTTGGCCATTTATCGTAGGTTATTCTTCTTGTAATAATAGAAGATGAAGAAGATTCAGGTGACGCTACACAACTTAAACCTTTTGCGAGGCTATGAAACTCGTTTTTAAATGACCGATGAAGGAATAATCACTCCAATTTTGGCATTTTGATGGTGTAGTCGCACGTATAGCCAAATAGAGATGGTGTCATAGAGAAAGAAATAAATGACGCTTGAACTTGGGTTTTCATTTGGTTGTAGCTCCTTGGTACAAAACATATGTAGAAATACATGTATAAAGTTACAAATGTCGATAGTTTGTCAAGAAATGGGTTTCCCATCGAGGAGGAATTGGAAACAAATGCAATACATACACTTCTTGTGTGGTTTCGTATTAAGGTGCTTTTCTTCCAGAAACTACCTCCCTTGGTGCCATTGTTGTTACACAATAGTGTTATTGCTTGGCTGATTATCTTAGAAAAGTGATTCTCGGACGAGCTCCACTATCACCTGTGCTAGAAAAAATGGTAATATTAAAAGAACTTGTTGGTTAAAATCAAGAAAACTCTCTATTGTCTTAATTGTTTTGTACACATAATGCTACCTATTACTTTCCATGCACATGGTGTGTACCAATAGTTAGAAGGAGTAGTAGAGATATTCATTTGAAGTTTTAGAAATAGTATTAATCTAATTACAAGTATGAAGCATCTTGATAATGCCAAAATAATATTATCAAATGAGCGTGAACTTGAATAAAGTTGAGAAGGTCGTTGCTAAACTCTAAGTGAAAATTTATGCAGTTTGGTAATGGCCAATGAACTTCATAAAAAATTAGAGGAAATATAAAAAAATGACTAGTCTAATTGTCCATAACAAGTAGAAGATGCAGCTATTTAAAGTCTTTGTTAGCATGAGAGCAGAAATTAATTTGATGAAATAATATTTCTTTCGTAAGAATACTTGGTATGACAATATCCAAATATATTTAGAGGAAATCTTTGCATAGGATTCAAGCTTTGTTGATTCCAAGCTAGCATAAAATAAGAATAATTTCCTATCACATTTTCTTCTAGTTATAGCTCCTTCTATGAATTGTGATTCCTTCTCACGGTAATCATGATACCTTTCACCTATGTATTCCATAGAAAACACACAAAACCATTTCTAATACGCAATGTTGTTTCTTAGGTGTCTTTTTCATTCATTTCCAAACATAATCCGTTCTTGCCGATGAACTAGCATGTAACTTGCAATACACCTCCCTCTTACACCCAAAATCTACGTGTCTACTCGTGCGTGTACCTTAGGTTGAGTTCCACTTTTCACATTCCTATTCCATCCGAATAAACATCATATTTTTTCTCATGCCTATTACATACTAATGAACATCATATAGAGCTAAGTGCTTATGTCATTTCGTGCCTTAGGTAACTGAGACTTTCTAGTTCAACTTCTAGGAATGCATGCAAGTGACACTCTTATGTTTTTGGTACCTATTCATGTGATGTGTCTCTTATATTTTCTTCCCATGTTTCACACCTATTTTAGGCTTGTTTAAGGTCTTACACCTATTAAGGTGCCCAAAGTTTGATCAACAAATTCACTTTGATTGCCGACATACTTTTGGGTGTCCTTGTTCAATCCCAAATATGCTTGAGCTTGGTATTGCTACCCACCCACTTTAGTCCCTCGGCGACAGTTTGTCTTTATCCTTTACAACATCCCTCATCACAATATCTTGTTTGTATTCCCACACTAACTTAATCCTTCAACTGGTTTGGATGGCCTTTACTATGGCTCCAAAACCATGTTTGTAAATGCTTAGAACAATAAAAATATGTTTACACCATCATAATGAGAAAAATAACCTTTCTAGTTGCATGCTTCACATTACCAAAAATATTTTATAGACTACATAAAGTGACTTACAATCCACTGAAATGACTTATAGACTACTAGCCGCAGATTTTTACATGGTATTTCATATAAAATATGTCCAATCAAATTGATAATGTCGGACCGCGTGCATTGTAAAACAATCATTCGAGAATTTTCTTTAATACAAATCCTCTAAGATATTATTTCATAACCAGAAGCATCTCATCATCATAGTGCCCTGTAATTGTCTTACTATGCATACAATAAAACATTAAGATAAAAATAATATTCTTTGATCATCCTTTACAGTACTACAGTCATTTGCAAAACATGATCATATGTGCAGAAACAACATGAAGAAAGTGAAATGTTTAGACACAACAAAGAGAGACACCCATATTCAACAAAGATAACAACATGAGCGGAAACATGAAAGAGACACCGGAGTAAATGGTTCACCCCAAACTCATGGTTACATCCACCAAACGGTCGCATCATGCGACATTTATTTTATTAAAAGGGTTACAAATCTGCAACGACATCGTTGCCATACTTTCTTTCAATTTTTTTCACATGGACTCTCTCACATGAGAGGATAAAATCTATTCATTACCAAGATCAAAATACATTATGAATTTCATCAAATTATAATAAGTTCCACTCAGTTTTCCTAGCAACATTTAGGCATCCAATCGTACTTTTACTCAATAATGCTAGGTCACATAAAAAGAACAAACAATTAATAATTTTGTCAAGGGACCTAATCATTGAATTCACTCAACAACTACTTGTAAGTTAGGATTTCATCTTTCTCCAAAGAAGTGTACAGAAAAAATTACACTGCAAGAATATAGTAAATTCGACAATTGGATATTATGTTAACATAGTATAATAAAATCGCGACCATGTTCCCTCGTGATTACCTACTCCAATCACACACATAAGGTATAATACGCTAAATGGCAGGCTTGGGGTTTAAGCAAGCAGATGTTGGAATCAAACTCTGATTGTTTTAGTCACACACATAAACGGTATACTAGACTAAGTAGCAGCCTTGGATCTAAAATAAATGCTAGAGCATTTAGTTCATAGGCATTAGATTGAATATCAAAGGTAAGAACATTCAATGTTTACATCTACTCCCAAAACAGATGTTTCAATCCAAGAGCATGCGTCAGATCCAAAACCTAATGTAAAAAAAACATCTTAGATCGCAGGCATACCAAACCTTGGTAAATGCAACAAATAATCAATGTTTAAATCTATTCACAATGTGCATGAATATATCTAGAACACTAGTAAGTCAAAGCAATAGATAACCTATACTTACGAGAACCCACAATGTTGAATAAGTCCTGCGTTCAGTTTTCTTAAATCACAAAGATCAATCCCCTATTGTGAGCACAGGGATGAGCTCCTATGGACAGTGAAAAGATCAACTCCTCATGAAATCGTAGAGATAAAAATCTTCATGAAATCGTAGATAAAACTCTCCATGAAAACGCAGAGGTAAACTCTTCATGGAATCGCAGAGATAAAACACTCCATGAAAACACAGAGATAAAGTCTTCAAGGAATCGCAAAGAAAAACACTCCATGAAAACGCAGAGATAAATTCTTCATGGAATCACAGAGAAAAACACTCCATGGAAATGCAGAGGTAAACTCTCTTCATGGAATCGCATAGAAAACACTCCATGAAAACGCAAAGGTATTCAAGGAATCGCAGAGAAAAACACTACATGAAAACGTAGAGATAAACTCTTCATCAAACAGCACAGAAAAACATTCCATGAAAATGCAGAGGTAAAATCTCTTCATGGAATCGCAGAGAAAACACTCCATGAAAACGCAAAGGTAAACTCTTCATGGAATCGCAGAGATACTCTATATGCAATCGCAGTGATGCTCTATATGCAATCTATGCAATTGTAGTGATACTCTATATGCAATCGCACTGATGCTCTCTACGCAATCTATGCAATTGCAGTGATACTCTATATGCAATCGCAGTGATGCTCTATATGCAATCTATGCAATCGCAGTGATACTCTATATGCAATCTTAGTGGTGCTCTCTATGCCATCTATGCAATCGTAGTGATGCACTCTATGCAATCGTAGTGATACCCTATATACAATCGTAGTGATGTGTTCTGTGCCATCTATGCAATCACAATTATGTGCTCTATGCCATCTATGCAATTGCAGTGATACCCTATACGTAATCGCAGTGATGCACTCTATGCAATCTATGCAATCGCAGTGATACCCTTTATGCAATCGCAATGATACCCTTTATGCAATCACATTGATACCCTATATTCAATCACAGTGATGTGCTCTATGCCCTCTATGTAATCGTAGTGATACTTCCCCCTTAGCAGGTGCAGCGATTCTCTCAGAAAATGACGCCCCAGTAATTAATGCATGCCACTCCCTCAGTAACGGCTTTTACTAGCCTCTATAATCTCTTACAGAAGAAATCCCATGAAATCAGTTGTTCGTCGGATTTCGAGGAGGTCATCGGGGGTAAAAATCCATTAATTAATATCTCTACAATGGCGGTAATCTCTCCCTTACTGAGGGAGTGGAGTGAGAGAATCATTGCGCCTGCTAAGGGGGAAGTATCACTACGACTGCATAGAGGGCATAGAGCGCATCACTTCGATTGCATACAGGGTATCAATGCGATTTCATATAGGGTATCACTACTATTGCATAGATTGCATAGAGCACATCATTGTGATTGCATATAGGGTATCACTGCTATTGCATAGATTGCATAGAGCGCATCATTGCGATTGCATATAGGGTATCACTGCGATTGCATGGATTGCATAGAGCACATCACTGCAATTGCATATAGGGTATCACTGCGATTTCATAGATGGCGTAGAGTGCATCACTACGATTATATATAGGGTATCACTACGATTGCATAGAGCGCATCACTACGATTGCATAGATGGCATAGAGAGCATCACTGAGATTGCATATAGAGTATCACTGCGATTGCATAGATTGCATATAGAGCATCACTACGATTGCATATAGAGTATCATTGCAATTGCATAGATTGTGTAGAGAGCATCACTGTGATTGCATATAGAGTATCACTACAATTGCATAGATTGCATATAGATCATCACTGCGATTGAATAGATTGCATATAGAGTATCTCTGGGATTCCATGAAGAGTTTACCTTTGCGTTTTCATGGAGTGTTTTCTCTGCGATTCCATGAAGAGAGTTTACCTCTGCGTTTTCATGGAGTGTTTTTCTGTGTTGTTCGATGAAGAGTTTATCTCTATGTTTTCATGTAGTATTTTTCTCTACGATTCCTTGAAGAGTTTACCTCTACGTTTTCATGGAGTGTTTTCTCTGCGATTCCATGAAGAGAGTTTACCTCTGCGTTTCCATGGTGTTTTTCTCTGTGATTCCATGAAGAGTTTATCTCTGCGTTTTCAAGGAGTGTTTTTCTCTGCGATTCCATGAAGAGTTTCCCTCTGCGTTTTCATGGAGAGTTTTATCTGCGATTTCATGAAGAGTTTTATCTCTGCGATTTCATGAGGAGTTGATCTCTGTGTTGTCCATAGGAGCTGATTCCTAGGCTCACAATAGGGGATTGATCTTTGCGATTTAAGAAAACTGAATGCACGACATATTCAACATTGTGGGTTCTCGTAAGTATAGGTTATCTATTGTTTTGACTTACTGGTGTTCTAGATATATTCATGCACATTGTGAATAGATTTAAACGATGATTGTTTGTTGCATTTACCAAGGTTTGGTATGCCTGCGATCTAAGATGTTTTTTTTACATCAAGTTTTGGATCTGACACATGCACTTGGATCGAACATCTTTTTTAGGAGTAGATCTAAACATTGAATGTTCTTACCTTTCATATTCGATCTAATGCCTATGAACTGAATGCTCTAGCATTTATTTTAGATCCAAGGCTGCTACTTAGTCTAGTATACCATTTATGTGTGTGACTGAAACGATCAGAGTTTGATTCCAACATCCGCTTGCTTAAACCCCAAGCCTGCCATTTAGCATATTATACCTTATGTGCGTGATTGGAGTAGGTACTCACGAGGGAATGCGATCGCATTTTTATTATAGTATGTTAACATAATATCCAATTGTCGGATTTACTATATTCTTGCAGTGTAATTTTTTCTGTACACTTCTTTGGAGAAATATGAAATCCTAACTTAGAAGTAGTTGTTGAGTGAATTCAGTGATTAGGTCCCTTGACAGAATTATTAATCGTTTGTTCTGTTTATGTGACCCGACATTATTTGTTGATGTATATGTAACTTCAGAATCTATTCTTCTATGTATCTTATGTATTGTAACCCGATGTTTATTCCGGGATGTTTCTATTATGTATTTGAGTCATGTGGTCATGCCCCGATGTTTCGATCGGGAGGATTAAGAATGTAAACAAGTCATATCAAGTCATTAGGTAAGTCCCCACAGTTTAGGGGCACTTGAGTTATTATACACTAATTAAGGTGTAGGCTCGAGTAGTAATTATTAGGTCGAGCCTACGTGTGAAATGGTAATTCAAGTGAATGGACTAATATAAATAGAGAGTGTGAGTCTGTCTATTTATCACTTGTGAATTACATCACTCTCTCTCTCAAGTGTGGCACACCTTTGGAGAAGGAAATTCTTTGGCTTGACAGAAGATAGAAGGCTTTTGTTGTGTTGGGAGGTCATCTTACTATTTTGGGATCACATCTTGTGGTGATACTATCTTAGAGGAAGTTGAGGGGTTTTCTCCATTTATGGTTTCCCCTCCCAAAACTCTTTGTGTCTCTTGTCTCTTGTGATGTGCTTATGTGATTGCTGTACTTGTTATTCTCTCAGTGAAAAGATCTTAACATAATGCTAGCTTAAATGTTGAAAAACTAACATTATTGAGTAAAAGTAGGATTGGATTCCTAAATGTTGTTAGGAAAACTGAATGGAACTTATTATAATTTGATGAAATTCATATTGTAGTTTGATCTTAGTAATGAATAGATTTTATCCTCTCATGTGAGAGAGTCCATGTGAAAAAAATTGAAAGAAAGTATGGCAACGATGTCGTTGCAGATTTTAATTGTGTATTGAGGCTTTTTGAGACTTCAGCTCAACATGTTGTAGATGTTGTTTAGGATAATTGTTTTTAAGTTATGTAGAACATTTTTCTTACAATGAATTTTGTTTAGAAAGTTTAATGTTGATTTTTTGTAAGTGTATGCATTTAAGAACATGGTTTTGGGGCCAGAGTGAAGGCCATCTGAAACAATTGAAGGGTTGACTTAGTGTGGGCATACAAACAAGATATCGTGATGAGCAAAGTAGGAAAGGCAAAATCACATCAAACTTTGGTAACTATAATAGGTGTGGGGACTTAAAGAATCCTACAAGAGTTTTAAAACATGGGGAGAAAATATGAGAAGACACACCATTTGAACAAGTGGCCGAAAACATAAAAGAGTCACTTGGAGATGCAATTGGAGAGAGTATTTCTTGATGCATTAGGTAAAGGTTTTTAAGTTGGGGAGTGTTACTCAAATATTCATGTTCTATTATTGTGTTGCTAACATGCACTCTTAATGGAGATCTCTAGTAATTTAACTAAGAATACTTTGGAGTGAAGTAAATATGTTACAGCTCTATATTAGCATAGACATCAAATTATCATGCGAAAAGTCACTTTATGTAGTGGCATAAAATATTTTCCATAATATGAAGCATTCCACTCACAAACGTTTTGTTTTTTTTCTCATTATGCCAGTGTAAGCATTTTGTTATTATTCATATGCATTTAATAACATGGTTTTGGGGCCAGAGTGAAGGCCATCTAAAACAATTGAAGGCTTGACTTAGTGTGGGCATACAAACAAGAGATCGTGATGAGTAAAGTAGGAAAGGAAAAGCCACATCAAACTTTGGGCATTATAATAGGTGTGGGGACTGAACCAAGCTTACAAAAGGTGTAAAACATGGGGAGAAAATATGAGAAGAGACACCATCTGAACAAGTGACCAAAAACATAAAAGAGTCACTTGCATGACTTTTGGGTGTAAGCTGAAGGTGTATTGTAAGTGATATACAAGTGCCATAAATATGCAATTCCAGGCTAACGAAAATTATGGTGATGGTGCCCAAGAAAACAACGCTCAAGGCCACCAAAGCAACTGACTTTTTTCCCACTTAAGTTGGAAATCTGCATAATGATTTTGATTGTTTATACATGGATTGCATTTCTTTTTTCAGTATCTTATACGTATAATTTATTATTTTTGCATAGTAATTTTCTTTGCTGCAATTTTTTTAAAGTATCTTATTTCATTAATTTAGTGAGAAGTTTTGTTTTAATTTATTTTAACTTTTTAATAAAAATATAATCAAAGAATTTGCTCATCTTTTAAGCCTCCTTCCATTTCATCTATTTTCATTTTCATTTTCATCTTTTCATCATATTGGTATATTCATTTTCATCTTTTATAGGCTGCATAATTTTAATAAAACCTTATTTACTTAATTTTTAAAATTAACTTAATTTAATTCATTTAAATAGAATTTTCTTTTCCATCCTTTCTCTACAAAATTATAGAAAACTATATAAAGATAATGAAATATTATTTACAATCCTCACAATTTAAAATGCTATAATTTAATTTAAAGTTCTATACAAGAAAATGTATTGCATTGTATTGAAAGGACTATTTCTAAATATTGTTGAATTATATGGTAAAAGATAAAATTGAATGGTTCATCACAAAAGACTATTTTAGCCTAAGGGAGCTAATCTTTGAAGAACATTAGAAATGTGATAATCTTAATCCAAGTTTCAACCAATGAGACAATCTTAATCCCAGTTCCAAGGAAATGAATAGAAAGATTTTGTGTTTTCACAAAACAATGCAAAATGGATATCCTTTCTAGAGAAACAATGCTTTGTTTGTTTGATAATTACCTATGTTTCAATTGTGGAATTTGAAGACATCAAGTAGATGAAGTCCAAAATAATATGTCATGGAAGCACAATTGGTAGATTTATGGAAGTAAAAATTTGTTTTTTAGAGTAAATTTTGTAAGTAAAAACTTGTTATGTAGAATAACGTTTTTTTGTGTATTGAGGCTTTTTGAGACTTCAACTCAACATGTTGTAGATGTTGTTTAGGATAATTGTTTTTAAGTTATGTACAATATTTTTCTTACAATGAATTTAGTTTAGGAAGTTTAATGTTGATTTTTTGTAAGTGTATGAACCGGTTATAAGAAAGAGTATGGGTGTTTACATTTTGGTCATGACCATGGATTTTGGTTCAAATTCTAAACATGGATACAACATGAAGGTTATTGTTAGTCCAACAGCCTAACCTCTCTTGAGATTTGATTTTGAGTGAAATGAAGGATATGATTTTGAAACTTAATCTTGAAGATTTGTAAGTTTCTTAATTTTGATTCAATAATTCATCTACTAGAAGATTTTATTTATTTATTTTTTATGTGATAATTTTAGTTTTAATTGTAAGGTCATTGCCACTTCATATAATCTATGGATTCAATTGGACACTTTCACTTGTCATAAGTAAAAATAGAAATGGATTAAATTTGAATAATTTCTATGTTGTTTGTTATGTAATGATGGACATGGATTTGGAACTTCATCAATAACCTTTTATTAAAAAAAAACTTCTAAGACTTTGTAATTAGCATCTGGTTATAACTATGGATATAGTTGTTGTAGATTAGATCAAACATCATAAATAATAGATATATTCTTCATAATCAATGTGATTAGGGGATATGGACAATGTGGTCATCACATTGCGAATGCTATGGGTTAATTCCATTGGATACCAAACACCATGGGCGAGAAAACCACAAACTCTAGAGATACGTTTGACTCTTTACCCCCCTCAAAGTTTTAACCAAAATCCGAATAATACAACATGCCCCATCCTTCTTCCTACCTAAATGATTAAATAAAAGAATTAAAATTCAGTAGTCTATGAGTCACTTTAGTGGATTGTAAGTCACTTTATGTAGTCTATAAAATATTTTTGGTAATGTGAAGAATGCAACTAGAAAGGTTATTTTTCTCATTATGTTGGTGTAAACATATTGTTATTGTTCTAAGCATTTACAAACATGGTTTTGGAGCCATAGTAAAGGCCATCCAAACCAATTGAAGGATTAATTTAGTGTGGGAATACAAGCAAGATATTTTGATGAGGGATGTTGTAAAGGATAAAGACAAACTGTCGCCTAGAGACTAGAGCGGGTGGGTAGCAATACCAAGCTCAAGCATATTTGAGATTGAACAAGGACACCCAAAAGTACGTTGGCAATCAAAGTGAATTTGTTGATTGAACTTTAGGCCCCTTAATAGTTGTAAGACCTTAAACAAGCCTAAAATAGGTGTGAAACATGGGAAGAAAATATGAGAAGAGACACATCACATGAATAGGCTACCAAAAGCATAAGAGAGTCACTTGCATGCATTCCTAGAAGTTGAACTAGAGAGTTTCTGTTACCTAAGGCACGGAAAGACATAAGCACATAGCTCTATATGATGTTCATTAATATGGAATAGGTATGAGAAAAAATATGATGTTTATTAGGATGGAATAGGAATGTGAAAAGTGGAACTCAACCTAAGGTACAAACACAAGTAGACGCATAGATTTTGGGTGTAAGAGGAAGGTGTATTGCAAGTTACATGTGCCAGTTCCATTGGCGAGATATAGCTTATGTTTGGAAATGAATGAAAATGACACCTAAGAAACAAAATTGCATATTAGAAATGGTTTTGTGTGTTTTCTATGGAATACATAGGTGAAATGTTTCATGATTACCGTGAGAAGAAATCACAATTCATAGAAGGAGCTATAACTAGAAGAAAATGTGATAGGAAATGATTGTTATTTCATGCTAGCTTGGAATCAACAAAGCTTGAATCCTATGCATAGATTTCCTCTAAATATATTTGGATATTGTCATACCAAGTATTCTCACGAAAGAGATATTTTTTCATCAAATTAATTTATGCTCTAGTACTAACAAAGACTTTAAATAATTGCATCTTCTACTTGTTATGGACAATTAGACTAGTCATTGTTTTTATTTCCTCCTATAATGTTTTGTGAAGTTCATTGGCCATTACCAAACTGCATAAATTTTCACTTAGATTCTAGCAACGACCTTCTCAACTTTATTCAAATTATTGTTATTTCATGCTAGCTTGGAACCAACAAAGCTTGAATCCTATGCAAATATTTCCTCTAAATATATTTGGATATTGTCATACCAAGTATTCTCACGAAAGAGATATTATTTCATGAAATTAATTTATGCTCTCGTGCTAACAAAGACTTTAAATAATTGCATCTTCTACTTGTTATGGACAATTAGACTAGTCATTCTTTTTATTTCCTCCTATAATGTTTTGTGAAGTTCATTGGCCATTACCAAACTGCATAAATTTTCACTTAGATTCTAGTAACGACCTTCTCAACTTTATTCAAGTTCTTGCTCATTTTATAACATTATTTTGGCATTATCAAGATGCTACATACTCCTAATTAGCTTAATACTATTTCTAAAACTTCAAATGAATATCTCTATTACTCCTTCTAACTATTGGTACATGCCATGTGCATGGAAAGTAATAGGTAGCATTATGTGTACAAAATAATTAAGACAATAGATATTTTTCTTGATTTTAACCAACAAGTTCTTTTAATATTACCATTTTTTCTAACACATGTGATGGTGGAGCTCGTCCGAGAATCACTTTTCTAAGATAATCAGCCTAGCAATAACACTACTGTGTAACAACAATGACACTTAAGAAGGTAGTTTCTGAAGAAAACCACCTCAATACCAAACCAAACAAGAATCCTATGTATTGCATTTGTTTCCAATTCCTCCTCAATGGGAAACCCATTTCTTGACAAACTATCGACAATTGCAACTCTCTACATGTATTTGCACATAGGTTTTTTTACCAAGGAGAAACAACCAAACGAAAACCCTAGTTCAAGATTCATTTATTTCTTTTTCTATCACACCATATCTATTTTGCTATACATGTGACTACAACATGAAAATGCCAAAATTGTTGTGAGTATTCCTTCATCGGTCATTTAAAAAGGAGTCGCATAGCCTCGCAAAAGGTTTAAGTTGCGTAGCGTCACCTGAATCTTCTTCATCTTCTATTATTACAAGAAGCATAACCTACGATAAATGGCCAACACGAAAGGCCCTAGTTGATGTTTCAAATGTCAATTTCGCTATCACACCACTTGTATTTCTCTGCACATGTGGCTACTTCAATGACATGGTAATGAAAGCGGAGAGGGTATTCCGTCATCCATTACATAAAAACGACTCCCATAGGCTCACAAAGCTTTCAAGTTGTGGTGTGTCACTCAAATATCCATGTTCTATTTGTGTTGTTAACACCACTCTTAATGGAAATCTCTAGTAATTTAAGTAAGAAGCTTAAGGAAATAATTATTATTTCATGCTAGCTTGGAATCAACAAAGATTGAAGCCTCCAAAAAGATTTGTTCTAAATATATTGCATCCTCTACTTGTTATTGACAATATGACTACTTAGTTTTCTTATTTCCTCCTGTAAATTTTTGTCAAGTTCATTTGTCGTTACGCGTCTCGTAAATTTTCACTGAAATTTTAGTAACCTCCTTCTCATCTTTATTCAAGTTCATGCTTGTTGGATAACATTATTTTAGGCATTTTCATGATGATTCATATTGCCAATTAACTTAATATTATTTCTAAAACTGCAAATGAATATCTCTTTTATTCTTGTATTCCTTGTAAGTTGTAACTATTGGTACTCTTCATCTTCATGGAAAGTAATAGGTAACCATAGGCGAAAAAATATTTAAGACAATAGAGATTTGCCTTGATTTTAATCAATAAGTTCTTTTAATCTTACAATTTTTAGTAGCGCATGTGATGGTGGATCTGGTAAAGAATGAATTTTATAACATAATCATCCCAACAATAACTCAAGCTATGTAAAGACAATGAGCCTTGTAGAGGTAATTTTTCCAATAACACGACATCGATACCAAACCACGAAAGAAACCTTTTTCTATTTTCTCGATGGGAAACCCATTTCTTGACAAACTATCGACATTTGTAACTTTCTACAGGCAATTTTTCCTAGGCTGTTTACCTAGGAGAAACAACCAAAAGAAAACCCTAGTTCAAGTCTCATTTATCCCTTTTTATATCATACCATCTCTATTTCACTATAGATGTGACTCGCCCAAGACATGGTAAAACTGGAGTGAGTGTCTGTTCATTCGTCGTTTAAAAGGGATTCATATAGCCTCCCAAAAGGTTTAAGTTGTGGAGTGTCATGTGGATCTTCTTCATCTTCTATTATTACAAGAAGCATAACCTACGATAAATGACCAACATGAAAGGCCCTAGTTCATGTTTCAAATATTAATTTCGTTATCACGCCACTTTTATTTCTCTACACATGTGACTACTTCAACGACATGCTAATGAAAGTGGAGAGGGTATTCCTTCATCCCTTATGTAAAAAGAACTCCCATAGCCTCACAAAAGTTTCAAGTTGTGGAGCATCACGCAAATATCCGTGTTCTATTTGTGTTGCTAACACGAGTCTTAATGGAAATCCCTAGCAATTTAAGTAAGAATATAGTACTTTGGAGTAAAGTAAATATTTTACCACTCTAGATTAGTATAGACATCAAAAGAATATAGTACTTTGGAGTAAAGTAAATATGTTACCACTCTAGATTAGTATAGACATCAAATTATCATGTGAATAGTCACTTTATGTAGTCTCATAAAGTATTTTCCATAATATGAAGCATGCCACTCACAAACATTTTGTTTTTTTATCATTATGTTGGTGTAAACATTTTGTTATTGTTAGTATGCATTTAAGAACATGGTTTTGGGGCTAGAGTGAAGGCCATCTAAAACAATTGAAGGGTTGACCTTGTGTGGGCATACAAACAAGATATCATGATGAGAAAAGTAGGAAAGGCAAAATCACATGAAACTTTGGGCATTATAATAAGTGCGGGGACTTAATGAAGCCTACAAGAGGTGTAAAACATGGGGAGAAAATATGAGAAGATACACCATTTGAACAAGTGGCCAAAAATATAAAAGAGTCACTTGGAGATGCAATTAGAGAGAGTATTTCTTCATCCATTAGGTAAAGTTTTAAGTTGTGGAGTGTTCCTCAAATATTCATGTTCTATTACCGTGGCACTCTTAATGGAGATCTCTAGTACTTTAAGTAAGAATACTTTGGAGTGAAGCAAAATGTTATGGGTCTACATTAGCATAGACATCAAATTATCATGTGAAAAGTCACTTTATGTAGTGGCATAAAATATTTTCCATAATATGAAGCATTCCACTCACAAACCTTTTTTTTTTCTCATTATGCTGGTGTAAGCATTTTGTTATTATTCATATGCATTTAATAACATGGTTTTGGGTCCAGAGTGAAGGTTATCTAAAACAATTGAAGGCTTTACTTAGTGTGGGCATACAAGCAAGAGATAGTTATGAGTAAAGTAGGAAAGGCAAAGCCACATCCAACTTTGGGCATTATAATAGGTGTGGGGACTGAACCAAGCCTACAAGAGGTGTAAAACATGGGGAGAAAATATGAGAAGAGACACCATCTGAACAAGTGGCCAAAAACATAAAAGAGTCACTTGCATGAGTTTTGGGTGTAAGCTAAAGGTGTATTGTAAGTGCCATGGGCAAGAGAAATTTATGTTGAGTAACAAATGAAAACTACACCTAAGGAGCAAGGTTGCATATTAAAGTCAGTGCTGTGGGTTTTTTATGGAAGACATTGATGAAAGGTTCCATGAGAAAATCACAATTCATAGAAAAAATATTAACTAAAAGAAAAAGAGACAAACACACTAATAGAATATATGTTTAAGGTCTTAGAAAGATTGACACCACTTGATGAATCATACCTCTAGTTTTTTTTGCTTACAAATTTATGTTAGAAATGCATCTCAAGTAAAGTTATTATAGGTTTAGGGCAATTATTCAGCAAGACCCTTTAATGTTAAATGGCTTTATTTTGTCGGCCAAAAACCCCGAGAGCAAAAGATGGTTTATGGTTTACCCTATTTAAGAGTTCCTCCTCTTGTAGTTAATGTCTCCATTGCACGAGGTGAATTGTTTAGACAATACTGTCCTACACTACTGTCCCAATACGCCGTTTTTCGATCAATTTTCAGACGAACGATGTTGCGAAAATGACCGATTCTCTATGTTCTTCATCTTCACCTTCAGGGACAATGATGAGGAATTTAAAATCTGAATGTGGGTGTTTCTGATTCGAGTTTTTACTAGAAAATATGGTACAGTGTCCACAGGGGCATCGATTTTGTTTTGGGTGTCTACTGAGGCAGGTGGAAGAAATCATATATGGAAATTTCAAAGCTGCTGCCTCTCTACCTTCCATTGATACTCATGGCTGCACAGAGTATATTCCTTTGTCCGAAATTAGGAGGGCTCTGGCAGAGGATGTCATTAAAAGATACCAGCCTTGCCAGGCCCAAGAAGCGGTACTTCAAGCCAAGCTAGAAAACTTGGTTTATTGCCCATTTTGCTGTATTCCATGTGATGTAGCTAAATGTGTCGAAACTTTGGAGTGTCCAAAAGCTAAATGTTTACAGAATTCATGTATCCAATGCAAGAAACCCAGTCACGTACCTCTGCGGTGTGAAGAGATTGAGAAGACATCGTCCTCGTATAGTAGTTGAAGAGAGGATGACAAAAGCCGTGGTAAGAGAATGCAAAACTTGCAAGGCCCATGATAGTAAAACAGGATGGTTGCAACAGGCTGACCTGTACTAGGTGTAGAACCACATTGTGTTACATTTGCCGAGATATCATTTCGTCTGGCTATGAGCATTTTTGCGATCATTATTATTCGCGACAACCGGGGAAACCCTGCCAAATACGCAAGAAAAGATGTAGTTTGTGGGAGACTGAGATAGAAGATAATGTGGCGCTGGATGCCAATTAGGAAGCATTAAAAGAATTTGGAGACAACCACAACAACTTGCTTGATCAGAAAATTGGACCTCCTTTAGTAAAGAAAACAGTACAACCGTCGAACCGGCCTATGCAAGCACGAATTGTAAATGTCCAAATACACAGGGATTTACAGGCCGGTAACCCCGTCGAATTAGGTTGGCACAGAGATGAAGCTCAAGAGCAGGAAGAGGTCCGTACCTCCACAATATAATACAACAACTAGTTGACGAACAGCTTGCAAACATGGTTTTACCACCACCTCCAGAACATGAAGGAGAACTGCAGCATGAGCAGCACATGCAACGACTACAACAACTAGTTGGTGATCAGCTTGCAAACATGGTGATCCCCAGACCGCAGATGCCACCGCAAATGATCGTGAGACCTGATGATGATCAGGTAATTGAAGTTCATATGCCCCCTCGACTAATGGAACCACCTGATGAGGACGAGTGGCTTGCCATTAATATGCAATTCCAGGCTAACGGAAATGATGGTGATGGTGCCCAAGACAACTGACTTTTTTCCCACTTAATTTGGAAATCTGCATAATGATTTTCATTATTTATACATGGATTGCATTTCTTTTTTCAGTTTCTTATATGTATAATTTATTGATTTTTGCATAGTGATTTTTTTAATGCAATTTTTTTAGTAGTATTTTATTTGATTAATTTAGTGAGAAGTTTTGTTTTAATTTAATTTAACTTTTTAATAAAAATATAATCAAAGAATTTGCTCATCTTTTAAGCCTTCTTTCATTTCATTTATTTGCATTTGCATTTTCATTTTCATCTCTTCATCATATTGGTATATTCAGTTTCATCTTTTATAGGCTGCATACTTTTTAATAAAACCTTATTTACTTAATTTTTAAAATTAACTTAGTTTAATTCATTTAAATAACATTTTTTTTTCATCCTTTCTCTACAAAATTATAAAAAACTATATAAAGATAATGAAATATTATCTACAATCCTCAGAATTTAAAATGCTATAATTTAATTTAAAGTTCTATACAAGAAAATGTATCACATTGTATTGGAAAGACTATTTCTGAATATTGTTGAATTATATGGTAGAAGATAAAGTTACCTAACTTTACATAGTGTCTATAAATAATATTGCTGAAGAACTATTTCTAAATATTGTTGAATTATATGGTAGAAGATAAAGTTACCTAACTTTACATAGAGTCTATAAATAATATTGCTGATTATAAAAGAGATATTGTACCTTTATGTAATGTTACGTAAATAATGTAATTGTACTGTAACCTTATATAACATTACTTTTTACTTAAAAATATTAAATATAAATTTAAAAAGTAATGTTGATATACCTCATTCCTGCAAACAACTTTAACCCAATATAAAAAACCAATGTTGCAGCAGTGCCTTTTTCTAAGTGTTCATATAATACCTAAAACTGGCTTCAGAAATCTTGCCCTGAATTGAATTATTGTTTGCAAACGATGAGATGTCCTCATTCCTGCAAGCTACTTTAAATTAGCTCTCGCCTTCGATCATATTTCTTGTGAACTGAGATAAAAAAAAATAGTGCGTGTGTTTCCATATACTTGAAAATGCCACTGACTGTCATTAGTTTGCAAGAAACCATATAGAAAATCCATATACTGGAAAATGCCACTGACTGTCATTAGTTTGCAAGAAACCATTTTTTCTATAGAATGGTGATCATATTCCATGTGAAATATTATAATCTCGTGCTCAAGAAAGCTACCTGCATGAATAAAAACAGAATATAAATATCAGAAAACTTATGACCATCCAAAAATAATTAATATGAAGAATCCTTCATGGCAGTTCAGAATCTGATAATCATGAAGATAATAACAAGGTCATGTATATAAGAATAACAAGGACATGCATATATGAATATTCCAAATCCAGAATAACAATACATGCTGGCTCCTCTACAAAACAATATGGACGTTATACAGTATCCTAGGGCTCTTTCTGAATCATGACCAAACTAGATTTATATATTTGTGAAAACAATGTAAAGATTTGATCGCTGGAATTACAAAATCTGAGATAAGATTGAAATCCATACACTGATCTGAGCAAGTGTGCTCTATAATTAGTAATTATGTGAACGCATGCAGGATTCTCTGAACAGTATTGCTTATCATGATCACTACAAAACTATATGAATTTAAAGGGGGAACCCAGATTTGTAGATTTCAATTCATTCATGGTGCACAATATATTACATCACGGTGCACAATAGAGGAATGAATGATGAGTATATGTAAGAAAAACCATGATGAAATAGAAACAGAAACAAACAATGGCATTTGGATGCATTACATAATGTGTGGTTTTTTCCAGCTGCATGTGATGCTTTAAATCTTGTAGAATCTGATCATATCATTCTTCACATGTTACCACTATAATTAGAAGGACGGTGTTGTGGACATTGACCCTACAGCTTTTAATTTCTTGTTGCGTAGAGAGGTGCTCTACATTCGAGTATGGGGGAGATCTTGTCACATGATGTAATGTTACTAACATGTCCGCAAAAAATAATAGTGAAAGTGAATATTATGGGGGAGATCTTATCACGTGATGTAACGTTACTAACATGTCTGGCAAAAAATAATAGTGAAAGTGAATATTATGGGGGAGGTCTTGTCACCTGATGTAACGTTACTAACATGTCGGCAAAAAATAATAGTGAAAGTGAATATTATGGGAGAGATCTTGTAATGTTATGTAAGGTTACTAACATGTCGGCAAAAAATAATAGTGAAAGCCAATATTATGGGAGAGATCAAGAAAATATAGTGAATTTTTCCTAACGGAACTCGCATTGTTTGCCTCCAGCCAAACATAAATAGCACCTGAATCGCGTGCCGAGGATAGAACAGCAAAATATGGCAAAATGAAGAAGAAAACTGGAACTTTATCGACGTTGACAATGCCTAACAAATCATCACAGGAAACCATACAAATTCAACAAAGCCCCTAATTTCAGAGAAAGAGGCCGAAGCTGAAACCGCTGAAAAAATTTGTTTTCTTCTGCAATTTAAGCCCACTCTCGGAGAATTTGAAATTCTGGAAGCTTCACGGAGCTGAAATATAAATAAGATGGAATGTATCAGTTCAAGCGGCTGAGGCCACCGTTTGAGGACAAAATTTTGAATTTCTCCTTAATTTCTTCAGCTTTCATCATCACATCACACGTCTCACGGGATTTCTGGTGAAACTGAACGATTTGTTGTAGTTTGACTGGATTGTTGGAGAAATGTAATTACTCGCAGATCAGTACGTAACTTTTAGCCGACTTTGTCAGAGGCCGTACAAGTCGAGATCTTGTCTGTCAGTCTGACAAGGAGGAAAAGTCCACGAGTAGGCAACATAGTCCAGTCGAATTTATTTCTGAAGCTAAGTTGTTAGATAGATAGTAATTACAGTCTTTAATGGCAAGTCAGTCGGCCCGTGCTGTAGCAATTTTCAAATTGCCTATAAATAGAAGAAGTATTTTTGTAAATCAGTTGAACACAGGAACACATAGACAGTCACACAGAGCAGAGGAATTTAGGGTGAGGAAGAACAGTCGAAGCTCAAGCTAAAGACTTAAGAAATTACAAATGCTTTTCACCTGTGAGTAAAATGAAGTAAAATAGACACATTTACAAATCCAAATAACTTATGAGAAACATATGCCCAAATATGTAGGAATACTTGAGTGGACCAATGTGCCGTAAAACCTGGAACTTTCACGGGGTGAGATTTTTAGGGGTTCTTGTTGTTTCACTTAACAGTAACTGTAAAAGACATTTACAGATGTAAATCTCGAAATATATGCCACCAAATAATCATGCATTCAACCACAAACTATTTCATATATTAATTAAGCTGAAATACAAAGTAATACAAACTTGTCGGTTACAAACTGGTCGGTCCAGACTTGTTTGTCCAAACTCATCGGTCTACAGAGCTTCAGCTCTTCGACTAAATTACATGCACAGAATCTTGAGCTTCAACTGTTCTTCCTCACCCTAAGTTCCTCTCCTCTGTGTGACTGTCTCTGTGTTCCTTTGTTCAACTGATTTACAAAAATGCTTCTTCTATTTATAGGCAATTTGAAAATTGCTACAGCATGGGATGACTGACTTGCCATTAAACACTGTAATTACTATCTATCTAACAACTTAGCTTCAGAAATAAATTCGACTGGACTATGTTGCCTACTCATGGACTTTTCCTCCTTGTCGGACTGACAGACAAGATCTCGACTTGTACGGCCTCTGACAAATTCGGCTGGAAGTTACGTACTGATCTGCGAGTAATTACATTTCTCCAACACTCCTCCTTAATTATGAGCAGATGGGGATTTTTAAAACAAAATTTACAAAATGTTTCAGAGCTTAGACATGCTCTGTTTATGACAGAGTTCACTGTGGGGAACTTGTCATTCCAAGATAACTACGTAGATACTGGAATGTGTCCTTTGCCAATGGCTTTGTGAAGATGTTGGCAAGTTGGTCTTTAGACCTGCAAAATTCCAAAGAAATTTCTTTGTCGTTCACCAACTCTCTTATAAAATGAAACCTTGTGTCAATGTGCTTGGTTCTCTTGTGAAACACATGATTCTTTGATAATGCTATGGTTGAATTGTTGTCACAGAAGATTGTTGTCGGTTCTTGATGGTTCTGTGACAAGTCTCTTAAGACTCTCCTCATCCAGACATCTTGACATGCAGCACTTGTTGCTGCAACATACTCTGCTTCAGCTGAAGATAGAGTTACTATGGGCTGTTTCTTTGAAGCCCATGAAACAACACATTTACCAAAATGAAATGTGTACCCAGATGTGCTTTTCCTGTCATCTATGCTGCCTCCATTGTCACTGTCAATGTAAGCAA
>LPNX010349986.1:2975-27053 GCA_001517045.1 Pseudotsuga menziesii | reverse complement strand
TTCTAGATAGCCATTTAAGAATGCCGACTTGACATCCATTTGATGAACATGCCATTTGTTTTGTGCAGCAATGGCCAAAACTATTCTGACTATATCCATGCATGCAACAGGTGCGAATGTTTCATTGAATTCGATGCCGAGTTCCTGAGTGAACCCTCTTGCTACCATTCTTTCCTTGTGCTTTTGCACATTCCCATCAGCATCTTGCTTTGTCTTATAAATCCATTTGACACTGATTACATCCTTGTCTATTGGTACATCGACCAGTTCCCATGTCTGGTTCTTCTCAATGCATTCTATTTCTTCATCCATGGCTTGTGCCCATACTTCTTCTTTAACAGCTTCTTCAAATGTTAGTGGATCATATATAGGGGAAAATAATGCAAACAAAGAGAATGAATTAGGTGACCAGCTTCATATATCTCTCGCGGACTTCTTTTCTTCACCGGTTCTGTCGATGTCGACCTCGACGAAATGCTTGATGGAGTCTGCTGTCCTCTTGGTGTACTTGTCGGTGTAGCTTGAGCTGCTACTTGTGTCGATGGTCCTTGTGCTAAACCATGTCTTGGTGTCATGGGAGTCGACGATGCTCCGACCGGTTGACTTACATGTGGTATTTGAACCACTTCTTTTTCCATATCATCGTTGTCGATGTTCGACACAATCTTGACATTTGTGTCGACGATTCCATCCCATGATTCATTCTCGACAAATTGAACATCCTGACTGATTATGACTTTCCTTGTGATGGGGTCATACAACTTGTATGCTTTTGTGTCTTCTGAATAGCCGACAAAAATACATTTCTGTCCCTTCTTGTCTAGCTTCCTTCTCAACTCATCTGGAATATGAGCATATGCAACACAACCAAAAACTTTTAAATGTGAGACACTATGATTCATACCTGTCCATGCTTCTTGGGGAACTTTGTTCTTCACACTCTTTGTCAGACACCGGTTCATAATGTATACGACAGTTGCGACTGCTTCACCCCAATACTCATTTGGCAAATGCTTGGCTGCCAACATGCTGCGTGCCATCTCCATGATGGTTCTGTTCTTTCTTTCGGTAATACCGTTCTGCTGAGGTGTATACCGTGCAGTGAATTGTTTCTATATGCCATGGGTCTTGCAAACATTCAGAAATTCATTTGAAACATATTCACCTCCTCTGTCGGTCCTTAAGATCTTGATGCGGTGACCACTCTGGTTCTCCACGAGTGCCTTGAACTGCTGAAAATAACCAAATGCATCAAATTTGTGTTTCAGAAAATATACCCATGTCTTTCTTGAGTAGTCATCAATAAAGGTTAGAAAATACTTGCAGTCACCAATGGATGATGTTTGCATTGGACCACAAATGTCAGAGTGCACAATTTCAAGTGGTGTGCGTGCTCTATAGGACTTTCCGACTGGAAATGTCTCTCTGTGCTGCTTGCCAAAAATGAAGCCTTCACAAACCCTCTCTGGTCTGTCGATCAATGGTAGTCCCTTCACCATATTCTTTGTGCGCAGTAGCTTCAGCCCACCAAAATTCACATGTCCAAATCTGAAATGCCACAACCAGGATTTATCGTGAATTTCTGTCTGAAATGCAGCTTGCAAATTAGCACTGCAATTTTCTTTCTTGTCGAGGATCTCGACTGTTTCTTCACTTTCTGCCTTGAATGCAGCTCCTGTCTTTGTCTTCCCTTTTATGTTGGGAACTATCCTCAATGGAAACAAGCGGTTGCTTATCATTGGCACTTTTGCTATCAGCTGGTCGCCTGGACGCTTGTCTTTGATCACACAGTGTTCATCTTCCATGTAGACTCTGTAGCCCTTTTGTAACAACTGTCCAATGCTTAACAGATTATGTTTCAGACCTTCAACATGATAGATATTAGGGATATACTTACTCTCCCCCTGTTTGGTTAGAATATCAACAGTGCATTTTCCTAATACAGTAACTTGGACATTGTTTCCAAGTGTAACATCAGTTTTAACTAAAGTGTCTAGACTGGAAAACAGATTTAAATTACCAGTCATATGGTTGCTGCATCCTGAGTCTAGGTACCATATGTCATGTGGAATTTCTTGAACAGCATTGCATTCAAGTGGAGATGTCGATGCCATTAACATTGCTCCTGTCGACATGTTGGTGCTGGTCCACTGACTTGGGTTTTGTCTTCCTTGGTCATATTGCTTCTTCCTGCATTCATATGCATAATGACCAAACTTCTTACAATAATGACATTGAATTTTTGATTTATCAAACCTCTCGCCACTTGGTTGACTTGGGTTCTGGTTATATCCTCTACCACCGACATTTGCAGGACTTCTGCCTCGTCCTCCTCTTGAAGAACTTCTTCCTCTGCCTCTGAAGTTGTTTCTCCCCTTGCCTCTACCACGGCTTATGGATGACTGTGCTGCAAATGCACCTTCCAATGATGTCTGTGATCTATTGATTCTGTGTTCATGATTGATGAGTGAAGCTTGCAGCTCATCAATGGAGAATGTCGACATGTCTATGTGTTCCTATAAGGTCACAACCAAATTTTCAAATCTTGGGGGAAGACTTCTGAGAATTTTTTCAACAACCCTTTGGTTTGATACGGGTTCTCCATGATATTTCAATTGGTTTATCAACCCAACAACTTTGGTGTAGAATGTGTCTACATTCTCTGAATCTTTCATGCACAAAGATTCAAAATCTTTTCTCAGAATCTGCAGCTTGGATGTCTTTACGTTATCCAAACCTTGATAGGCAGTCTCCAATGTATCCCATGCTTGCTTGGCATTAGTCGATGTTGCTATTCTTGGGAGTATGCTCTCATGCATAGCTTGATGTATGAAAAACAGAGCTTTTCCATCTCTCTTCCTCTCTTCTCTCAAGGCATCTTTCTAAGCCTGTGTGAGATTGTTATATGCTGTCATGTCTGCTGGTTATACATAACCATGCTAGACTATCTCCAAGACATCTTGTCCTCTGAATAAAGCCTTCATTGTTAAAGACCAATATTCATAATTCTTTCCTGTAAAACTTGGAGGTTGTAATGAACCAGAAGTGGAAGCCATTTTTAATTATTTTTTTTTAATTAACTTTCCTTAGAAAATTAATTTCCACTTTTAAGACAAGATTTATTTCCTAAAATCTTGGGCTGATATAAATCTTGCTATGATATAACCTTGCTCTGATACCAGAGAAAGAGGCCGAAGCTGAAACCGCTGAAAAATTTTGTTTTCTTCTGCAATTTAAGCCCACTCTAGGAGAATTTGAAATTCTGGAAGCTTCACGGAGCTGAAATATAAATAAGATGGAATGTATCAGTTCAAGCAGCTGAGGCCACCGTTTGAGGACAAAATTTTGAATTTCTCCTTAATTTTTTCAGCTTTCATCATCACATCACACGTCTCACGGGATTTCTGGCGAAACTGAATGATTTGTTGTAGTTTGACTGGATGCCTGCTAAGTTTTTCATATGATTTGCCTAGCAGTTGGCATGTGACGTAGGGAGCCACCGACACAGAAACCGGTGACGTGTTATCTGAGCCCGTTGTTTTGGCTGGCCTATGTGTGAGACTTGAGGGACGACTCGGACGAGTATAAAGATAGTGTCTATTGTCTACTAGAATTTAGTAGGGGTATGGTCAAGGAAAGGGAGTAAACTACTTAACCGACCACATAGGTCAATCTCAAGGGAAGTAATCGAATTTAGTAGGGATATGGTCAAGAAAACTTATAATTTAGTAGGGCTATGGTCAAGGAAAGTAATAGAATTTAGTAGGGATATGGTCTAGAAAACTTATGGTGTTTTGTGTTTTATATGTGTAGTTGTAATCACTTCGTTGCAGTTAGTTGTTAACATTTTTTTTTCTAATTAAATGATTGTTTGCCATGAAGTGACATAAGTATAAGTGTTTATTTTAAATAATCAGTGCCATAAAATCAATCTAGAGAATACATTTATCTCATCTTCCTAGATCCAAATCAGTGTATATTATGATCAAGATGATCACACAACCATAGATATAGTAATTCCAATGCAATCTTGAATTGTATCAAGAAAGAATGGTGGTCAACTAATGAACTATCTCCAATTTGGCTGAGTTCATATTGTTTGCTTCCTTTTGATTATTAATGAGCTCTTCTATGATTCTCATTTCCAAAGAGATCATGCTCACTTTAGTTCGCAATTATTCCCGGTTTCGCGTGCTCCCACTAATTTTTTCCATTTCCACAGCTCTAGTTGCTTTTGGTAATTACCCATGATCTCTCTCTATATAGTAGCCTTCTCGCACTTGCAATCCATGGCAATCCATTACCTTCTCGCACTTTGCAATCCATTAGCATGAGATTTTTGGTTGAGCTGATAAGGAATCCATGGCAATCCGGAAGACTAATCCGTTGTTCTGTGTATTATTTTTTGTTTTAATCATCCCCGTTCTGCAAGATTCTCATCATGAGTGGGATGAAGCAACTTAGTCGGCTCTCAAAGCATCCAAATCCAGCTTTGTGGCGCCCGGTGACCCTTATAGAACAGCGTATCATTTTCAGCCCGTCAAACATTGGATGAATGGTATTTTTTAGTTTCTTTTTTTTTTCTCTTTCATAATGATTCTTTTGTAAGAATTTTAATCATGGACTTGCGATTTACTTTACTCTCAAGATCCAAAAGGTTAGTATTGAAAATGAGTTTGAATCTCTTTATCTATAACAAAATGTTCGTAGATCTCGACGGGCCTGCTTTAAATATATTAATTATTATATTTAATATTTAAATTTAACATAAATTAATATTAAAATTAATATAAATTAATATTTAAATTTAATATAAATTAATATTAAGTTTAGGTATATATAATATTTTCCATTTTAACAATTTACTCAATCCTTAATACTTATTACATACATCATGATAATCCTCATAATTATATCTGTGTTTTCAAGTTAACCTATTCCTTACAATGTTGATCAAACTTCAATTTTGTGTCACCGTCCACGACTGGAACCAGCCTAGATCCAAATCCTAGGCTCTATCAAGTGCCGAGAGGGATCAAATCTCCTGAGGTGCAAACCTTTTCTCAGGTATTGCACTAAAGGAGGTTTGCACCTCGGGAGATTTGATCCCTCTCGGCGCTTGATAGAGCCTAGGATTTGGATCTAGCCTGGTATGTTGCATCTCCATGGAGAAGCCATCGCCATCGTTTTGCTTATTGCGCCGAGAGGTGCTCTACAGCTAGTATGAGGGAGATCTTGTAATGTGATGTAATGTTTATAACATGTAGGAAAAAATTAATAGTGAAAGTGAATATTATGGGAGAGGTCTTGTAACGTGATGTAACGTTACTAACTTATGTAACATGTGGGCCAAAAATAATAGTGATAGTGAATATTATGGGAGAGATCTTGTAAAGTGATGTAAAGTTTGTAACATGTCGGTAAAAAATAATAGTGATAGTGAATATTATGGGAGAGATCTTGTAAAGTGATGTAACATTTGTAACATGTCGGCAAAAAATAATAGTGATAATGAATATTATAGGAGAGATTTTGTAACACAATAAAAAAATAATATCACTTTCTTAACGTTATTTTTATTAATAAAAAAATAATTCTAATAGGCCAAAATAAAACAATCTAATATGGGGGAGATGTTGTAATCTTCCTACCTAACAAAACAATAAAAAAGTAAAAATTTAATTATCCATAAAAAAATATGTGGGTAAAGAAAAAAACACAAAATTGAATTATCCGTAAAAAGGTGTTGGCCTTGCACATGGTTTTAAAACAATGTGCAAGACATTCTAAACAACCCATGGTTTTATTGTACATGGTTTAGGAGGATTTGCACATGGTTTTTAAACCATGTGCAAGGCCTCCTAGACAACCCATGGTTTTATTGTAAATGGTTTAGGAGGGCCTTGCAAATGGTTTACGGACCATGTGCAAGGCCTCCTAAACAACCCATGGTTGTAGGAGGGCCTTGCATATGGTTTTAAAACGATGTGTAGGGAAATGATGCAATGTTCGTCCTAACAAAATAGAAAATAATAAAAAATATTATATGCCGGCCATAAATAATATTAAATATTAATACTAAAAATATTATATGTGGACCTTAAATGAAAAGATATGTCTTTTGGTTTGAATCAAATCAATGGATACCTAAGAAGAGGTTTGCAACTCCAGAGATTTGATCCATCTCAGCCCTTGATAGAGCCTAGGATTTGGATCTACGCTGGTTTAAGTAAATCTAATAGAGGAGTTGGTGAACAGAACCAACTATTTTATCAGTGGCGCTATAATAATTGGTGAATGGGGAGTTGGTGAAGAGAACCAACTATTTTATCAGGAGTTGGTGAATGAAATGGGCATGGGGAATATTCAATATTAATACAAAAGCTGGAATCACTATTATCATTATCATATAATGTTGATTAGATGATGAATTCAGCCTGGAACACTAGAAGATATGAAATATGTACAGCAAGCAAGCAACAATCCCATAATTCACAATGTGTGGACTACAAAGAGGAAAGTAAACATTTTGCAAAGTTGTTAACGCCGTGAAAAATTATTTTGAAGTTTTACTATTTGTTTTCCTCAAAAACAAATACTATCTTTTATATAAAAAATTAGTATATTTTAGATACGTATATGTGATTTTCCTATAAATGAAGCTTTCCAACTTACTATTATTATGGACACCTTTCTTACGAGTAAAAATGTTTTTAAAAAATAAAATACTTTTAAAAAATAAGGTTTTTAAAATATAATTGAAAATATAGTCTATTTATGAAATAGTATAAGATTATAATGTTTTAAGAATTATAATGTTTTAATAATTATAAAGTTTTAATATTTTAAATAGTAAAAACTTTTTTAAATCACATTTTTTCACATATGTTTTAAATAAAAAAATTAATTATAATTGTAAATATAGTCAAATTGAAAAGTATCATATTTAAAAATATATTGAATTTCGGTAACAGAATTTCATTAACATGCACGTTGAGTTTTTTCTTTGCATAGGTTTCACTATATGGTGATCTCTCTTGGCCCTTCATAGAGCCTAGGATTTGGATCTAAGCTGGTTTAGACTAAGGGAGCTACTCTTTGAAGAACATTAGAAATGTGATAATCTTAATCCAAATTCCAACCAATGAGACAATCTTAATCCCAGTTCCAAGGAAATGAATAGAAAGATTTTGTTTTTGCAAAAAACAATGCAAAATGGATATCCTTTCTAGACAAACAATGCTTTGTTTGTTTGATAATTACCTCCATTTCAATTGTGGCATTTGAAGACATCAAATAGATGAAGTCCAAAATAATATGTCATGGAAGCACCATTGGTAGATTTATGCAAGTAAAAATTTGTTTTTTAGAGTAAATCTTGTAAGTAAAAACTTGTTATGTAGAATATTTTTTTTGTGTATTGAGGATTTTTGAGACTTCAGCTCAACATGTTGTAGATGTTGTTTAGGATAATTGTTTTTAAGTTATGTAGAATATTTTTCTTACAATGAATTTTGTTTAGGAAGTTTAATGTTGATTTTTTGTAAGAGTATGAACCGGTTATAAGAAACAGTATGGGTGTTTACATTTTGGTCATGACCATGGATTTTGGTTCAAATTCTAAACATTGATACAACATGAAGGTTATTGTTTGTCCACCAGCCTAACCTCTCTTGAGATTTGATTTTGATTGAAATGAAGGATATGATTTTGAAACTTAATGTAGAAGATTTTTAAGTTTCTTAATTTTGATTCAATAGTTCAACTTCTAGAAGATTTTATTTACTTATTTTTGATGTGATAATTTTAGTTTTAATTGTAAGGTCATTGCCACTTCATATAATCTATGGATTCAATTGGACACTTTCACATGTCATAAGTAAAAATAGCAATGGATTAAATTTGAATTATTTTTAGGTCGCTTGTTATGTAATGATGGACATGGATTTGGAGCCCACTCATTTACTCATTAAAAAAGTTAACTTCATCACTAACGTTTTATAAAAAAAAAACTTCTAAGACTTTGTAATTAGCATCTAGTTATAACTATGGATATAGTTGTTGTAGATTATATCAAACAACATAAATAATAGATATATTCTTCCTAATCAATGCGATTAGGGGATATGGACAATGTGGTCATCACACTACGAATGCTATGGGTTAATGCCATTGGATACCAAACACCATGGGCCATAAAACCACAAACTCTAGAGATACATTTGACTCTTTACCCCCATCAAAGTTTTAACCAAAATCCGAATAATACAACATGCCCCATCCTTCTTCCTACCTAAATGATTAAATAAAAGAATTAAAATTTAGTAGTCTATAAGTCACTTTAGTGGATTGTAAGTCACTTTATGTAGTCTATAAAATATTTTTGGTAATGTGAAGAATGCAACTAGAAAGGTTATTTTTCTCAATATGTTGGCGTAAACATATTGTTATTGTTCTAAGCATTTACAAACATGGTTTCGGAGCCATAGTAAAGGCCATCCAAACCAATTGAAGGATTAATTTAGTGTGGGAATACAAACAAGATATTGTGATGAGGGATGTTGTAAAGGATAAAGACAAATTGTCGCCCAGAGACTAAAGTGGGTAGGTAGCAATACCAAGCTCAAGCATATTTGAGATTGAACAAGGACACCCAAAAGTATGTCGGTAATCAAAGTGAATTTGCTGATCAAACTTTGGGCATCTTAATAGGTGTAAGACCTTAAACAAGCCTAAAATAGGTGTGAAACATGGGTAGAAAATATGAGAAGAGACACATCACATGAATAGGTGGCCAAAAACATAAGAGAGTCACTTGCATGTATTCCTAGAAGTTGAACTAGAGTGTCTCTCTTACCTAAGGCATGAAAAGACATAAGCACATAGCTCTATATGATGTTCATTAGTATGAAATAGGCATGAGAAAAAATATGATGTTTATTAGGATGGAATAGGAATGTGAAAAGTGGAACTCAACGTAAGGTACACACATGAGTAGACGCATATATTTTGGGTGTAAGAGGAAGGTGTATTGCAAGTTACATGTGCTAGTTCCATCGGCGATAGCGGCTTATGTTTGGAAATGAATGAAAATGACACCTGAGAAACAACATTGCGTATTAGAAATGGTTTTGTGTGTTTTCTATGGAATACATAGGTGAAAGGTTTCATGATTACCGTGAGAAGAAATCACAATTCTTAGAAGGAGCTATAACTAGAAGAAAACGTGATAGGAAATTATTCTTATTTCATGCTAGCTTCGAATCAACAATGCTTGAATCCTATGCAAATATTTACTCTAAATATATTTGGATATTGTCATACCAAGTATTCTCATGAAAGGAATATTATTTCATCAAATTAATTTATGCTCTCGTGCTAACAAAGACTTTAAATAATTGCATCTTCTACTTGTTATGGACAATTAGACTAGCCATTTTTTTTTATTTCCTCATGTAATGTTTTGTGAAGTTCATTGGGCATTACCAAACTGCATAAATGTTCGGTTAGATTTTAGCAATGACCTTCTCAACTTTATTCAAGCTCACGCTCGTTTGATAACATTATTTTGGCATTATCAAGATGCTTCATACTCCTAATTAGCTTAATACTATTTCTAAAACTTCAAATGAATATCTCTATTACTCCTTCTAACTATTGGTACACACCATGTTCATGGAAATTAATAGGTAGCATTATGTGTACAAAATAATTAAGACAATAGAGATTTTTCTTGATTTTAACCAAAAATTTCTTTTAATATTACCATTTTTTCTAGCATAGGTGATGGTGGAGATCGTCCGAGAATCACTTTCCTAAGATAATCAGCCAAGCAATAACACTACTGTGTAACAACAATGGCACTTAAGGAGGTAGTTTCTGGAAGAAAACCACCTCAATGCAAAACCACACAAGAAGCCTATGTATTGCATTTGTTTCCAATTCCTCCTCCATGGGAAACCCATTTCTTGGCAAACTATCGACATTTGTAACTTTCTACATGTATTTCCACATAGGTTTTTTACCAAGGAGAAACAACCAAACAAAAACCCTAGTTCAAGATTCATTTATTTCTTTTTCTATCACACCATCTCTATTCGGCTATACGTGTGATTACACCATGAAAATTCCAAAATTGGAGTGAGTATTCCTTCATCGGCCATTTAAGAATATATACTTTGGAGTAAAGTAAATATGTCACCACTCTAGATTAGTATAGACATCAAATTATCATGTGAAAAGTCACCTTATGTAGTCTCATAAATTATTTTCCATAATATGAAGCATGCCTCTCACAGACATTTTGTTTTTTTATCATTATGTTGGTGTAAACATTTTTTTATTGTTAGTATGCATTTAAGAACATGGTTTTGGGGCCAGAGTGAAGGCCATCTAAAACAATTGAAGGGTTGATTTAGTGTGGGCATACAAACAAGATATCGTGCCGAGGAAAGTAGGAAAGGCAAAATCACATCAAACTTTGGGCACTATAATAGGTGTGGGGACTTAAACCAACATAGATCCAAATCCTAGGCTCTATCAAGCGCCGAGAGGGATCAAATCTTTGGAGGTGCAGACCTCTTCTTAAGTATTGCACTCAACTATCAGCATTAATGTGATTCAAACCAAAAGGCACATCTTTTTATTTAAGGTTCACAAATATTATTTTTATTATTAATATTTAATACTATTTATGGCTGCATATAATATTTTTTATTATTTTTTATTTTGTTAGGAAAGAACAATAGAACATCTCCCCCATACATAGTCTTAAAACCATGTGCAAGGCCCTCCTAAAATCATGGGTTGTTTAAGAGGCCTTGCACATGGTATTAAAATCATTTGCAACTACCTCCTAAACCATGCACAATAAAACCATGGGTTGTTTAGGAGGCCTTGGACATGGCTTAAAAACCATTTGTAAGGCCCTCCTAAACCATGTACAATAAAACCATGGGGTTTTCCGGAGGACTTGCACATGGTTTTAAAACCATGTGGACAACCAACATTTTTTTTGCCGATAATTCAATTTTATTATTTTTATTATTTTGTTAAGTAGAAACATTACAACATCTCCCCATATTGTGTTGTCTTTCTCATCGACAATTTTTATGGACGATAATTATTTTTTTTATTTTTTATTGTTTTGTTAGGTAGTAACATTACAATATCTCTCCCATATTAGGTTGTTTTTATGGCCAACATTTATTTTGGAAGATAATTAAAAGTTTTTTTTTTATAGCCGACATCTATGCAACGTTATGTAATGTTACGTAACGTTACAAGATCTCCCCCATACTATGATGTAAAGTGCCTCTCGGCACAACAAGCCTACAAGAGGTGTAAAACATGGGGAGAAAATATGAGAAGATACACCATTTGAACAAGTGGCAAAAACATAAAAGAGTCACTTGGAGATGCAATTGGAGAGAGTATTTCTTCATTTATTAGGTAAAGGTTTAAGTCGTGGAGTGTTACTCAAATATTCATGTTCTATTATTGTGTTGCTAATAGGCACTCTTAATGGAGATCTCTAGTAATTTAAGTAAGAATACTTTGGAGTGAAGTAAATATGTTACGGCTCTAGATTAGCATAGACATCAAATTATCATGTGAAAAGTCACTTTATGTAGTGGCATAAAATATTTTCCATAATATGAAGCATGCCACTCACAAATGTTTTGTTTTTTTTCTCATTATGCTGGTGTAAGAATTTTGTTATTATTCATATGCATTTAATACCCATGGTTTTGGGGCCAGAGTGAAGGCCATCTAAAACAATTGAAGGCTTCACTTAGTGTGGGCATACAAACAAGAGATCGTGATGAGTAAAGTAGGAAAGGCAAAGCCACATCAAACTTTGGGCATTATAATAGGTGTGGGGACTAAATCAATCCTACAAGAGGTGTAAAACATGGGGAGAAAATATGAGAAGAGACACCATCTGAACAAGTGGCCAAAAACATAAAAGAGTCACTTGCATGAATTTGGGGTGTAAGCTGAAGGTGTATTGTAAGTGACATACAAGTGCCATGGGCAAGAGAAATTAATGTTAGGTAACAAATGAAAACTACACCTAAGGAGCAAGGTTTCATATTAGAGTCAGTGCTGTGGGTTTTTTATGGAAGACATTGATGAAAGGTTCCATGATTATGGTGAGAGAAAATCACAATTCATATAAAAAATATTAACTAAAAGAAAAAGAGACAAACACAGTAATAGAATATATGTTTAAGGTCTCAAAGAAATTGACACCACATGGTGAATGATACCTCTAATTTTTGTGCTTACAAATTTATGTTCAAAATGCATCTCAAGTAAATTTATTATACGTTTAAGAAAATTATTGAGCAAGAGCCTCTAATGTTAAATGGCTTTATTTTGTTGGCCAAAAATCCCGAGAGCAAAAGATGGTTTTTGGTTTACCCTATTTATGAGTTCCTCCTCTTGTAATTAATGTCTCCATTGCATGAGGTGAATTGTTTAGACAATACTGTCCTACACTACTGCCCTAATACGTCGTTTTTCGATCAATTTTTAGAAGAACAATTTTGCGAAAATGACCGATTCTCTATGCTCATCATCTTCACCTTCAGGGACAATGATGAGGAATTTAAAATCTGAATGTAGGTGTTGTTGTTTCAATTTTTTATTAGAAAATATGGTACAATGTCCAAAAGGGTCTCAAATATCATTTGCACAGTCAAGCATCAGGAGAGCGATAAACCGCGTGGGCAAAAAAATGCAGAGGCAATTTGTGTTTTAGCTTTTGGAGGTCAAGTTGGAGGTCACGTTGGAGGTGGATTGGCTCCAATGGCAGGTAAATTATCTTATCCATTTAATTTAGTCTTCAATTATTTATCATTTTTTTAATTTCATATTTTTTTTAATTATTTAAAATAAATTTAATAAAAAAAATTGAATGAAATCAAAGAATGATTAAGTAAAACGACTTGTATTTTTTTGTTTAAATCTTAATAGATAATAGAAATGAACAAGACAATGTGGAAAACCCACCCTCTAATAACCCAGAACCTAAAAAGATCAAAACTGATAGATTATTGTGTGTTTGGCGTCATTGAGGCGCCTTAGCTCATCTATTAGAGGGGGGGATCATTTGAGACAGTCTTTAGTTGATGCATTGGACACAATAACAAACACAATTTCCAATGCACAAGGATCTCTATACAACATTAGCTCATACAGAGAATCTAGGAGGCAATACTACTCCGATGGATTGAGTTATAAAGACATCAAAGACCTTAAAATTAAAAAAGACCAATTATTTTCATTATTCTGGGACTCTAGCACTGGATTGGTTCCAATATTGCGGGCCTCAAATATCATTTTCACAGTCAAGCATTAGGAGAGTGATAAACCGCATGGGCAAAAGAACGCAGAGGTGATTTGTGTTTTAGCTTTTGGAGGTTGATTTGGAGGTTGCGTTGGAGGTGCATTTGCTGCAATGGATGGTAAATTATCTTATCCATTTCATTTAGTCTTCAATTCTTTATTTTTTTTCTTAATTTCATAGTTTTTTTATTTATTTAAAACAAATTTAATAAAAAAAATTGAATGAAATCAAAGAATGATTAAGTAAAACAACTTGTATTTTTTTTGTTTAAATCTTAACATATAACAGAAATGAACAAGACAATGTGGAAAACCCACCCTCTAATAACCCAGAACCTAACCCAAACATGAACCCAAACCCAAACCCGGAGGGAGAACAAGATCGAAACTCATAGATTATTGCGCGTTTGGCGTCATTGAGGCGCCTTAGCTCATCTATTAGAGGGGGGGATCATTTGAGACAATCTTTAGTCGATGCATTGGACACAATAATAAACACAATTGTCAATTCCCAAGGAGCTCTGTATAACATTAGCTCGTATAGAGAATCCAGGAGGCAATACTACTCCGATGGATTGAGTTATAAAGACATCAAAGACCTTAAAATTACAAAAGACCAATTATTTTCATTATTTCGAGACCCTAGCACCGGATTGGTTCCACCCACCAGTTGAGCACACATTTCCATAGACTGGTGCGTTGAACCAAATATAAAGGCCAATTGGATGGATCATTGGTATATGGTCTTCGATGAAGACCCTCATGGGAATAGGGACATTCCATTTTATTTTCTTAGAAAGTTGTATGCAGAATTCATCCTAGGGAAACATGTTAACTACCTCGATATCTTAGGCTTTTAAGGTGTTGGTCATGGGATTCCCCAAGATAGGGAAGGGGCCAGGACAGATCCTAACCATGTTCCATGCCCTCCACGCACACCAAAACCCCCTCGGCTATATTCTCATGCGGGTCATGTGATTGAGGATACACAGGAGGCATTATTTGACTTGGCAGATACATTGCTTCAACATGGGACTGATTTCCAAGGCAATGTAGACCAAGGGGCTGGCACTTCTAAGGCCATCCCATCTACATATCACATAGGAGATGCAGAGCATTCAGAGCGTTGTGTTACTCCACACCCTTGCACATCATTTGGAGGCATATGCTATAGCCCCGCTTTAGACTTCCGAGACGATGGATTACTTCGATTTGTAAGTAAAACTCATTATTTTCATATTATATTTTGTTTCATATCATGATTTTTAATTGTTTCGCAATTTATTTCTATTTAATTATCTAACAAATTATGTGACAAATATACACCTGGTGTCCCATGGCATACCAAATTCGCATAGTCCACCGATAAATGTTGAGAACATTAGTACGACTGTCAATATTGCATATGGGTTTGGTTCTTCACCAATAGAGGTAAGAACTATACTTGTTAATTTGTCAACTTTATTTACATATTGATAGTAGATATTGTAACATTCAATACATCCTAATTTTGATACAACATGTTTTATGCAGGGTGATCAGAATGAGTACATTGAATCTTAGCCTATTCCCTTTCATGCAGAGGTATATTCCCAAACACATGTATTATTTCAAATATGCTTTTAATTATGTTTCGCTTTCTTTGGAAAAATCATTTTTCATCCATCATGTATATGTGTCATTTTCTTTGTATTATCTGACATTGACATATGTTACATTATGCAGGGAACCATTGAGCCATTGGTGCTTGAAGAGCACCAACGCAAGGTTGTTTCCGACCCACCTCTTCCCCCCGCCAGGTACATGTATGTTTCGCTTTCTTTGAAAACATAATTTTTCATCCATGTAATATATATGTCTAAGATTCTTTTTATCTGAATTTGACATATGTTATTTTATGCAGGATTCTATCAAGGCATCGGTGCTTGAAGAGCACCAGAATGATGACCCACCTATCACGAGCCAGTAGGTATGTTTATGTTTTGCTTTCTTTGAAAACATCATTTTTCGTCCATGTAGTATATATGTCTAAGATTCTTTTTATTATCTGAATTTGACATATGTTATTTTATGCAGGATTCTATTAAGGCACCGGTGCTTGAAGAGCACCAGATTGATGACCCACCTATCACGAGCCAGTAGGTACGTTTATGTATCGCTTTCTTTTAATTGTGATTTTAATGATTCAACATGTACTTTTTTAATTTTTTGAAATTGTCTAATTGTATCTTTATCCTTTTGTACGTAGGAACGTGAGTTTGATGAATATGTCCAAAAAGCAAGCTTATTCGCTAGTACAAGTAGAATTTTTTTTTCTTGTTCCTAGTTAATCTATCCACTGGTTGCACACCTCCTCTGACAAGGTAGCAGGTAAGTTTATGTATCGCTTTCATTGTACATTTATGTATGGATTTCCATGATTTGGTGCTTTCTCTTTGTACATTTTCGTAGGTTTATGTATCACTTTGACATATGTTACTTTATGCAGGAACCTATTAAGACAATGGTGCTTGAAGAGCACCAAAGTGAGGTTGTTGTCAACCCATCTCTTCCCCCCATCCAGGTACATGTATGTTTCGATTTCTTTGGTGACATCATTTTCTGTCCATGTAGTATATATGTCTCTGATTCACCATTTTATCTGAAATTGACATATATGTTACTTTATGTAGGCCCCTAGTGACGCATTGGTGCGTGAAGAGCACCAAATCGGTGACCCACCTTTGACGAGCCAGCAGGTATGTTTATGTATCGCTTTCTTTGTACGTTTGTGTATCGCTTTCTTTGATTTGGTGCTTGAAGAGACCCAAATCAGTGACCCACCTCTTCCCCCTCAAGGTACATGTATATTTGTTGACATTGGAATATATATCTGTTTATGCAGCTTGATAGTGAGAAAGTGGCGCTTGAAGAGCACCCAATCAGGGTCGTTGTTAGTGAGGCACCATGACCCACCATTACTTACTCATGTACAGTAAGTAAAAATGTTATTTTGGTTTTGGAATTTGAACAAATGTACATAGAATTTTTAAAGGCTGGTAAATTAACTTACAAAATTTGGTTTTTCTGCAATCTCCACTGATGCAACCTATAAGTCTTGTTCAGCGATGGGGATCACTAGTGAGCAGTAGGAAAAGAAAGATATACTTCTCTGAAGACATTGGCAGTGGCAGCGAAAGGGGGGATAACTAGAATAAATGTATAGGGGGGATAACATAGATGTAACATTTTGTTCATATACACACAGATGTACTTTTTGATCCACTATTTTGTATTATGGCCATGTGGCATGACAATTTTTGTAACATTATTTTTATACATATATAATATAAAGCAAGGTTCAAATTTATACATATATGGTTGAATCAATCTTGGAACATGATATGGTTGACTTGATCTTGGAACATGATATGTGTGGTTCACCTATGTGATATAATGATATGTGTGGTTCACATGTGTGCTAACTTATGAATTTCCAATACTTAAAGGAAGAATTTATGACTCATCATCTTTTTAACATTATGGCTATCCACAACTTTTTAACATCATAACCATACCATACACTAACTAAAGTACATACACTAACAATCATAACACTATGTCATGCATGGATGTGTAATATATACCATATCATAACCTACAATACCCTATGATACTAACATCGTACCATTCTAACATACAATAACATACCCTACAAACCCTATGATACTAACATCATACCATAATAACATACAATAACATACCATAACATAACATACTAACATCATACCATACTAACATACCATACCATTGTAATATACCATACACTAACATCATACCATACTAACATACAATAGCATACCATAACATAACATACTAACATACCATACCATTTTAATATACCATACATTAACATCATAACACTAAGTCATGCATGCATGTGTAATATATACCATATCATACCCTACAATACCCTATGATACTAACATCATACCATCCTACCATACATCATACCCTACAATAACCTACAATACTAACACCATACCCTACAAACCCTAGTTGGTTTCCAATTTCTAGTTCCCTCTCTTAACTTGTAAGTTGCTCACTAAACCCTAGTTCCATCTCATTATTTGTCAACCCTAGTGATAGCATGCAAATTGATGTTTATGAAAGCCTAGTTGGTTTCCAATTTGTACATGGCCATGTGTTTCTAGTTCCCTCCCTTAACTTGTAAATTGCTTGAAGTAAACCCTAGTTCCATCTCATTATTTGTCAACCCTAGTGATAGCATGCAAATTGGTGTTCATGAAAGCCTATTTGGTTTCCGATTTGTATTTGGTGATGATGTGTTTCTGGTTCCCTCTCTTAACTTGTAAATTGCTCACTAAACTGTTAGTTCCATCTAAATATTTTTCAACCCTAGTGATAGCATGCAAATTGGTGTTCATGAAAGCCTAGTTGGTGCATGGACGTATTGGTGATCATGTGTTTCTAGTTCCCTCTCTTAACTTGTAAATTGCTCACTAAACCCTAGTTCTATCTCATTATTTGCCAACCCTAGTGATAGCATGCAAATTGGTGTTCATGAAAGCCTAGTTGGTGCATCGAAGTATTGGTGATCATGTGTTTCTAGCTCCCTCTCTTAACTTGTAAATTGCTCAATAAACCCTAGTTCCATCTCACACCTTGTCAACCCTAGTTGGTGCATGCAAATTGGTGTTCATGAAAGCCTAGTTGGTGCATGCAAGTATTGGTGATCATGTGTTTCTAGTTCCCTCTCCTAACTTGCAAATTGCTCACCAAACCCTAGTTCCATCTCATACCCTGTCAACCCTAGTTGGTGCATGCAAATTGGTGTTCATGAAATCCTAGTTTGTGCATGCAAGTATTGGTGATCATGTGTTTCTAGTTCCCTCTCCTAACTGGCAAATTGCTCAGTAAACCCTAGTTCCATCTCATACCTTGTCAACCCTAGTTGGTGCATGAAAATTGGCTTTCATGAAAGCCTAGTTGGTGCATGGAAGTATTGGTGATCATGTGCTTCTATTTCTCTCTCCTAACTTGCAAATTTCTCACTAAACCCTAATCAATCTCATTATTTGTCAACCCTGGTGATAGCATGCAAATTGGTGTTCATGAAAGCCTATTTGGTGCATGCAATTATTGGTGATCATGTGTTTCTAGTTCCCTCTCTTAACTTGTAAATTGCTCACTAAAGCCTACTTCCATCTCATACCTTGTCAACCCTAGTTGGTGCATGAAAATTGGTGTTCATGAAAGCCTAGTTGGTGCATGAAAGTATTGGTGATCATGTGTTTCTAGTTCCCTCTCCTCACTTGAAAATTCATCACTAAACCTTAGTTCCATCTCATACCTTATCAACCCTAGTTGGTGCATGCAAATTGGTGTTCATGAAAGCCTAGTTGGTGCATGCAAGTATTGGTGATAATGTGTTTCTATTTCCCTCTCCTAACTTGCAAACTACTCACTAAACCCTAGTTCCATCTCATACCTTGTCAACCCTAGTTGGTGCATGCAAATTGGTTTTCATGAAAGCCTAGTTGGTTGATGGAATTATTGGTGATCATGTGTTTCTAGTTCCCTCTCCTAACTTGCAAATTGCTCACTAAACCCTAATCCATCACATTATTTTTCAACCCTACTGATAGCATGCAAATTGGTGTTCATGAAATCCTAGTTGGTGCATGCAAGTATTAGTGATCATGTGTTTCTAGTTTCCTCTCTTAACTTTAAAACTGCTCACTAAACCCTAGTTCCATCTCATACCTTGTCAACCCTAGTTGGTGCATGGAAATTGGTGTTCATGAAAGCCTAGTTGGTGCATGCAAGTATTGGTGATAATTTGTTTCTAGTTCCCTCTCCTAACTTGTAAATTGCTCACTAAACCATAGTTCAATCTCATACCTTGTCAACCCTAGTTGATGCATGCAAATTGGTGTTCATGAAAGCCTAGTTGGTGCATGCAATTATTGGTGATCTTGTGTTTCTAGTTCCCTCTCTTAACTTGCAAATTTCTCACTAAACCCTAGTTCCATCTCATACCTTTTCAACCCTATTTTGTGCGTGCAAATTGGTTTTCATGAAAGCCTAGTTGGTGCATGGAAGTATTCGTGATCATGTGTTTCTAGTTCCCTCTGTTAAGTTGTAAATTGCTCACTAAACCCTAGTTCCATCTCATACCTTGTCAACCCTAGTTGGTGCATGCAAATTGGTGTTCATGAAAGCCTAGTTGGTGCATGCAATTATTGGTGATCATGTGTTTCTAATTCCCTCTCTTAACTTGCAAATTGCTCACTAAACCTTAGTTCCATCTCATACCTTGTCAACCCTACTTGGTGCATGCAAATTGGTGTTCATGAAAGCCTAGTTGGTGCATCCTCTCCTCAACTACTGTACGAGGACCAGTCTCAGATGTCTTCTCATTCTCTTCACACCGCAGAGGTACGTGACTGGGCTTCTTGCATTGGATACATGAATCCTGTAAACATTTAGGGTTTGGACACTCAAAAGTTTCGACACATTTGTCTACATCACATGGAATACTGCAAAACGGGCAATAAACCAAGTTTTCTAGCTTGGCTTGAAGTACGGCTTCTTGGTCCTAGCAAGCCTGGTATCTTTGAATGACATCCTCTGCCAAATCCCTCCTAATTTCGGAGGAAGGAATAGATTCTGTGCAGCCATGAGTATCAATGCAAGGTAGAGAGGCAGTAGCTTTGAAATTTCCGTATATGATTTCTTCCACCTGCCTCCGTAGACACCCAAGAAAAAATGGATGCCCTTTTGGACACCGTACCATATTTTCTAATAAAAAGTTGAAACAGCAAGGCACACAATATTCATTATGCAGCATTGTAATAAATGCTATTGTGGCTGCAGTGTGGACCGTTGGATCTCAAACAGATTGAGATCCAATGGCTCATCATTGTCCCTGAATGTGAAGATGATGAGCATAGAGAATTGGTCATTTTCGCAAAATCGTTGTTTTGAAAATTGATCGAAAAACCCCGCCATATTGGGGCAGTAGTGTAGGACAATATTGTCTAAACAATTCACGTCGTGTAATGGAGACACTAATTAGGAGAGGAGGAACTCTTAAATAGGGTAAACCATAAACCATCTTTTGCTCTCACGTTTTTTTGGCCGACAAAATAAAGCCATTTAACATTAAAGGCTCTTGCTGAATAATTGCCTTAAACTTATAATAACTTTGCTTGAGATGCATTTCGAACATAAATTTGTAAGAAAAAAGAGTAGAGGTATCATTCACCAAGTGGTGTCAATCTCTATGAGACCTTAAACATATATTCTATTACTGTGTTTGTCTCCTTTTCTTTTAGTTAATATTTTTTCTATGAATTGTGATTTTCTCTCACCATAATCATGGAAGCTTTTATGAATGTCTTCCATAAAAAAACCCACACCACTCACTCTAATATGCAACCCTGCTCCTTAGGTGTAGTTTTCCTTTGTTACCTAACATAAATTTATCTTGCCCGTGGCACCTGTATGTCACTTACAATACACCTTCAGCTTACACCGAAAAGTCATGCAAGTGGCTCCTTTATTTTTTTGGCCACTTGTTCATATGGTGTCTCTTCTCATATTTTCACCCCATGTTTTACACCTTTTGTGAGCTTGGTTCAGTCCCCACACCTATTATAATGCCCAAAGTTTGATTTGGCTTTGCCTTTCCTACTTTACTCATCACTTTATCTTGTTTGTATTCCCACACTAAGTCAAGCCTTCAATTGTTTTAGATGGCCTTCAGTGTGGCCCCATAACCATGTTATTAAATGCATATGAATAATAACAAAATGCTTACACGAGCATAATGAGAAAAAAAAACAAAACGTTTGTGAGTGGCATGCTTCATATTATGGAAAATATTTTATGCCACTACATAAAGTGACTTTTCACATGATAATATTATGTCTATGCTAATCTAGAGTCGTAACATATTTACTTCACTCCAAAGTATTCTTACTTAAATTACTAGAGATCTCCATTAAGAGTGCCTCTTAGCAACACAATAATAGAACAAGAAGCAACACAATAATAGAACATGAATATGGGTGTGTGCAAGAAGTTGAGGGTCTCTTTTGGCACGTTAGATGCAATACAAAACTGAAAAAACAGGCATCCATCAACTTGCATGGATATTTTGAGACACTTACACAATGAATCTTGTGATTAGTAAAAAACAAGAAATGTAGGAAATTGAATGACTTTTCCAAATATACATATTTTTTTCTATTGAAAATGTTGTTAACTATCTAAAGTTAGATAAATTTTAACGGGCACTTTTTATTTTTAGGACAATTAAGGTATATGTTTTTGTGGGTGCGGCGTTTGAGTGTCTAAATGATGGAATAAACTTACGAAAACCGGTATACGTATAGAGAACATATAGGACTAGTGCACGACTATTTTCCAATAATAAAAATAATATTTTTGATTTTTGTTTTAATTATCTAAGAGATCAAACCTCCAAAACGGTACTATATTTGTGGGTGCAGCATTTGAATGTCTTAATGCAATTATTTGGAAATGGATTTTTTATAGCATGTAGAGGTTGGTGTTCTTTAGTGCACCATACAATTTTTTTTTTAAATGGTTGAGAAACGAAAGAGATATGGACGAAACACTACCAGTGTGTTTTTTGGGTTGAGGAGTGATGACAGAAGATAAATAAGAAAAAAATAGAAAAAATTATGTATTCTTGTTAAAATTTATGTATTTAGAATCTGCAAAAAAAACCATATCTATTTCTAAAATCTCATAAAAAATAGATGTGTGCAGCATAATCAGACGAACCACTAAACACGAGCATACTGAAAATATGGATATAATGCTGAATTTGCCATGGTTTATCAGACTCCAAGGCACAGGCATGTTGAATCCGAAGCAAAGAACAAAGCAGACACATAGGCATAGGAATTCCATGAAAGCATGGGTGGAGGCTTGACCTTATCATTTGGAGGGAATAGATTTTTGAATTTAAACTAAACGCGAGCGCGATTTAACGAGACAAAACGCGTGCGCGTTATATATCAACAAAACAGAGTGTGTTTTATGCACACAAATCGTGTGCGCGTTATTAACTAAATATCTTAGTGATGTATACCAAGAAAAAAAAATGAATCATCAGATGGACAAGTCATGTTTTAATTATATGGTTAACTATACAAGTCATGCTTTAATTATATGATTAACTATGTATACAAAAAAAGTGTTAGGATTGATATATACAAATTGTGTAATAATGGTATTTAATAGTTAAATTTGTATAATCAACTTAATTTAAAACTTGTTATTTGTCTTTTTTATTTATTGAAAAGCTCACTTAAATAGTATAAAAAGAATATATATATATTTTTATGAATAAATTTTTTTAAATGTTATAACCAAAGTAATTAATGTTATGTCTGTGAAATGTTTCTAGAATTTATAGAAAGTTTACTATAACGTTATGTTTGTGAAATGTTTCTATAATTTATAAAAATTTTACTATGCCATTTTATTTTGAAATGTTGAAAATAACATTGAAAAGTTTAAAAATCCAAAATATCGTTCATCATCATTTTCATCTTCTTCATCATCTTCAACTTCATCATCATCATCATTAACATGATCCTCATCTTCAACTTCATGAACATCATCATCACCATCAACATCATGAACATGATCATCACCATCGTCATCATCAACATCATCATCATCACCACCTTCCTCATCATCTTCATCATCATCATCAACATGATCATCATATTCATTACCTTCATATTCATCATCATCATCATCATCATCATCACCTTCCTCATCATCATCATCATCATCATCATCACCATCACCATCATCATTATCCCCATCATCATTATCATCATCCTCATCCTCATCGTCATCATCAGCTTCATCATCATCATCATCATCATCATCATCATCATCATCAACATGATCATCATCATCACCATCAACATCATGAACATCATCATCACCATCGTCGTCATCATCATCATGAACATCGTCGTCATCACCATCATTGTCATCACCATCATCATCCTCCTCGTCATCATCATCACCTTCCTCATCATCAACATCACCATCACCATCATTATCATCATCAACATCGCCATGATCATCATTATCATCTTCATCATGTCCATCTTCATCATCATCATCTTCACCATCATCACCATCGTCATCATCACAATCATCACCATTGCCATCATTGCCATCATCATCATCAACAACAACAACATTATCACCATCGTCATCATTGTCATCATCATCACCTTCATCATCCTTATCATAATCATCACCATCAACATCATGAACATCATCATCATCATCATCATCACCACCATCATCATCATCATCATCACCACCATTGCCATCATTGCCATCATCATCATCATCATCATCATCATCATCACCATCAACATCATGAACATCGTCATCATCACCCTCATCATCATCCTCATCATCATCACCATCAACATCATGAACATCATCATCATCATCATCACCAACATCATTATCATTCATCATCATCATCCTCATAATCATCATCACCAACAACATAATGAACATCATCATCATCATCATTATCCTCATCATCATCACCTTCATCCTCATCATCATCATCATCCTCATCATCATCATCTTCAACAACATCATGAAAATCCTCATCCTCATCCTCATCCTCACCGTCAACATCATGGA
>LPNX010349979.1:102183-112489 GCA_001517045.1 Pseudotsuga menziesii | reverse complement strand
ATACTTGTCCCAGTTGCTTGACGTCCGTGTCTGAGGTTTCGTTGGCGTGTCTGACATAAAATTGCAAGCATTCAAGAAGGAAGGCGGCGTCTATAGCCATGATCCACGCCAATGTTTCTCCCTTATAGTTTATGAAATTGTGATAGCAGCTCCGTATTTGCCAGTCGTGCTTCTTAAACTCATCCACAACCATGGACTGAAACTTGCCTCGTCTGTTCATTCTTTTCTCAAACCTGTGAACGGCTGCCAGTTTGTAGCGCTCCATCTCATAGAGCTCAGATCTCCAGCGATGATAGGGGCCGATGGAAACTAAGTGAGGACTGTAAGCTTGTGGCTTCGTTTGCACTATCTCTCTGGGCACATTATAAATGGACGCACACAACTCTTCCTCCTCTTCTTGTTGTTGTAATAAATCCAGACCTTCGGTAATTTGAATAACCCAACCATCTTCGTCAATCCTTGTTGAACAGAGTTAGTATTGGATTCCATGTCTCAGGGCTAGACAAACGAGGCGCATACGAAATTGGTGAGAAATGTTGGGATTATAGCTGAGAAAAGTTAAGAGATCTATGTGAAAGTTGAGTTACTCCGCAAGCTTATATAGAGGGTGAAAATAGTGGCGGGTAAACCCTTCTTGCTGATGTGGCGGCGGGTTTCCATAACGTGTCGGAGTCAGCTTATGAGGATGTCCTAAACTTGTGGAAGAGGTTATTCCAATGGCTATTATTCCTATTACCATTATTATATTTATTTGAACTTATCTTAAAAAAAGGTATGATTATTATTATTAATATTTAATTTATATGACGTGTATATCATGTATCTGTTCAAAGGAAAGGTCCTGCCCACTGCCCAGTTTGATACATGATCGCTAAAATTGAATCTGTCGGGACTGTTGAAGGAAGGAAATGGGAGATTGGAGGCTGACATAGCGGGCGTGGACGGTGGAGGAGATTGCCGAGAACAAACGCTGCCTGCCAGTGTCCCAACAGAGCCGCAAAGGGTACACCTTCCAATCACCACCGAGATCGTCAAGGCGACATTGTCGTGCTTAGTGTAACATTTTCTTATTATATTTTTAGTTTGTGCGATTGGTAGTAGTGTTGACCAGTTTCCTACAAATCTGTTCACATGTTTTTGGCTTCAAAGACTTCGTTTCTAAAAAGCATGAATTGGTGTTCCGTGGCAATCAATTATCTTAATATATTCGTGTTAAAAAGAGTTCACTATATATCTTTATTTTGGGGAAGGGAGCTTAAAGATGTTTACATGTTTCTATGAATAAAATTACGCATATCCTCTATCATGCCACCATATTTGACCAAGTGATTTAAGATTTTTTTAAAGGCAAATACTATTTGAATAAATAAATACTGAGAGAATTGGTAAATTTATATATAAATGGATTTTCCAAAATGTTTTAGTATTCTATTTATGGAAGATAGAAAAACATTTGCAAATATAATTTTTTATTTTTATTTTTAATATTTATAATATGAATGAAGAAACTATAATAATGCCTATTTCAAATATAAGTATTGATTATTTTATTAAATCTACAAAAGTACTGAAATCTATATTACGCACAATTACAAGGCTTCAATAAGTGCCTAAAGCTCATTATTAGGTGCTCAAAAAGCACATATCACAAAAACCTAAACCAAGCCACAAGCAGACATGTAACACTCAGATCTCTGAAACAATTCTAGGCACAAAGTCCCCGTCGAGTTGAAAGCACAACGACAAAATGGTTGTGCCGATAGGAACAAATAGGAGCCGTGGGTCATATGTTCCACCAACAGACCCCCTCCAAGTTGGCCAAGCGATCCACCTTCGCATTATTTTCCCTTTTAAAATGCAACAAACTATAAGTTGAGAGTTGCTTTATCAAGTTGTTAACTCGAGATAATTGCATCCTTTCACTAAGAGCGTCCTGAGATATAGTGTGCTTACAAGTAACAAGCAAGGAGTCACCTATAATGAGCACATTGGTTATGTTTATCGAAATCAAAATTTGAAGACCCAAGAATACTGTATATATCTTTTTGGTTTAATATTTGTATAGTCTTGACCTCATGCATTATAAGTTTTTACCATTTATAATTTAGGATTGAGAAGGATTTATAGAAAATCTTAAGGATTCATAATTTTCTTAAAGTATAGAAACTTTGGAGAATCTTGCCCATTTTTAAATTTGCATGTTTGATTTTTTTTCAAAATTTTAAGAACAATTTGGATTATTCAACATAATTTGGATGATCCTCTCAAAAAATAATGAAATAATTTTATTTTGGAAAAAAACAAAGTAAAAAATAACTTATAAGTCAAATTTTGCTCTTAAAATTTTCTTTGAAAAGATAGTAGATGCCTACCACTCAAAATCTCATTACAATTATTATAATTCTAAATTTTCATAAAATAAAGAAAACTTAGTTGCTTCCTATATATCTTAGAATTTTCTGGTGGACAACCATCTATGTTTTTTCATCTAGGGACAAGTGTAGTGTCGATTGATTCTATGGGCTTGGTCCAAAATTAAACGAGAATGAGGAAACCCTACTTTCGACATTGATTCTATGGGAGTAGTCCAAAATTAATAATTAATAACTTAAAAAAATAAAAAATAACTTAATTAACATTAATTAACATGTGATAAGTATAATTATGATAGTTATAAAAATTAAAATTAATCCTCAACTATTCGAGAATTAAATACAGCTACTAGCTTAACTTTAACTCTAATCACAATTATAATGGATAACATTGGATTACTATTAGCTTAACTATTAGATACAACTATTAGCTTAACTCCAATGATTCTACAACTATTAGCTTAAATTCATTTCTAATCACTTAAGTCTTAGTCCAAGTGCATTTGGCATCTAGGATTCTAGCTAATATGCAATCATGTAAGAGTCAAAATCCTAATAAAACTATTCTAACTCCTAATAAACTCCTCCAAAATCCTAATAAATTACTGCATCTCATAGTTGGGCATCTAGTTAATATACATTTAGTTTTGCATGTTTAGGTTTCCATATAGATATAATAAGGTTTTAGATTTTTTTTAAAGGAGATAGATTGATATGTATTTTGCATTCAGCCTTATAGCTCACTCAAATAAATATAAACTTATATGTACAGTGTTTTGAAATATCATAACAAATATGTCTTAGCAGATTTTGATGTAAGTATAGTCAGCGATGGAAGTTCAGGCCAAGAAAGACATCGAAAAAGAAAAGCTTCCATACAACGCCTTCGTGTAGAAGTACCAAATCTATGACAGTCTTAGGATCGACGATAAAACCCTTCTAGAGAAGTCCACGAAGAATGCTTTCATGGGATCCCAGCTTCACGAGGCCAAGAAGAAAGTTGAAGAGCTATTGCATTAATATTCTTATAAAAATGCCTTTCAGAAGTTTGACTTAACGGGGATTCACGTCCACTAAAGCAATACAAAAACTTTTTTCTACACTTATGAAGCTTGACCTTACTAATCTGGATCTTCATTCGAATCAGGTAACATAGCTGTCGGATTCCATCCGGTGTCTTGTGAAGCTTAAGGCCTTAAATGTTTCTGGGAATTCTCTTGTTGGGCTTCCCGATAGTATTGAAAGCTGCCAGTAGGCTATACGAAAAGCCTCACAGTTTTCATTATAGCTTCTTTAGATATATTAAAACTTAAATATCCTCTTAACCAACTTAACTGTCAGATTCTATTGTTCCGTTAAACAAAATAATCATATCATTATCAACAACCATTTTGGTTCTCAACATGGGAAGATATGGCATACAAATCAAGAAATCAACGTATGGCATGTCTGTTTTGTTTAAATTAATATCCTCCATTGCGGCTACATGAAATCAACCATGGGAAGAGATGGATGCGTAGAATTCGAAGAGGAAGAATCATTTTTTTTATTAGCTATATTTGGACCAGACTATCTTTTAGTCTAAATGATGAATCATAACAACAGTTGTGAGATTTTCAAGATTCAAGTTTTATATTTAGGCTTCATGGATCATATATAGTGTGAGTGATTGACAAATAGAAATGATGCATGCGGAGAAAAGTGCGATATCTAACATGATTTTGCAAAGAATTTTAGAGAGCATGCTCAAATTCTTGAGAAAATTGGTTACACACGATTATTTCTTCAGTACAGTACCACCGGGTATTGTTCCCAAACATTTCTTGTATGTAAGCAATAGGCGGCTCAATGCATGACTAAGGATCAAGATACTATGCACCTGATATAGAACATGATAAATTGTTGTACTTGAAATCGAAGTCAATTATGTGTATTTAAAAGCTGCAAATGAAAGTAATAGACCCTGGGTTTGGTGTAATTACTGCACTGATAAAAACATAAACTGAAGTACCGATTTAACCAACGATTTGAAGAAGCTCGTTGGATTTCATGCGTTCTATTCTCATCTGTAAAAGGTTTATCTAAATAGTGCAGAAATAATTCAAAGGTGTACAAACAATAAACTTGGAGGATTTATGGCAGAAGTCTCTTGATCACTAATTTGAGCATTAATGAATATATCTCATCGCCATGAAGGAGCTCCTTGAATGGGGATGTCTTTAAGTAAAAAGACAGATGAAACAATTCTGGAAAATGGAAGGACAGAATGGCAGTAAAATTTGAATCCTGTAATAGCTTGGAAATATGACATAACCTTTTAGGTAGTGTGAAAGCCCACCTTCAGAACTGATTAAGAACAATCTGAGACAATGCTAAATTACCAGAAGTAATTCAAAGAATGCTAGGTTTTATAGCTGAATGTAAGACTAACACTTCTAAAGTCGTTGATTATAATGAAGAGGACACGTGGTTTTATTCATCATCAACTCAAATGTATGAAGATGATTTAGTCAAAACTTGTTGAATCTGGCATAGATCAGTCAGAATGGCTTGGACACTTGTAAAATTGTTTTGGGAATTTGTGGCATGCGTTTATGGATATATTAGAATCCTCCCATGTTCCATTGGTAATTAAACTCATAGTATTGTCGATAAATGTATTCTCGAGATTTATTTTATTGGCATTTTTCAAAATTAATAATTTAAAAAAATAAAAAATTAATCTTCAACTATTTAACTTTATTCACTATTAGATATAACTATTAGCTTATCTCCAATGATTCTAGAACTATTAATTTAACTTTAACTCTAATCACATTTATATTAGATAACTATTAACTTAACTATTAGATATAACTATTTGTTTAAATCCAAAATGATTCTAGAACTATTAGCTTAACTTCAACTCTAATCACATTTATATTGTATAATTATTAACTTAACTATTAGTTACAACTATTCGCTTAACTTCAACTCTAATTACTTTAGGCTCAGTCCAAGTGCATTTGGCATTTAGTAGTCTAGCTAATGTGTAGGCATGCAAGAGTCGAACTCCTAATAAAATTGTTCGAACTCTTAATAAACTCCTCCAAACTCCTAATAAACTCTTAATGTAGCTAATATTTTTTATTATATTAATATGTCATGGATAGCCTACCTCAACAACGTTTCATATCTTTTGGATATAAATTATTCAAACCTAACATCAAAAAATTATTCATATTCGCCCATTTTCAGATGGTTAGGGCAAACTTTTCATCAATTTTTGTGGCCATCTTTGGGTTGTGTTCTTGGTTGCATATTCTAGAATTTATAGTTATAGTTTTCAAAGCCATCTTTGGAGTATTTTGTTCTCTTTTGATTCCTCTCTCACACATATTTTGAGTATAATACTGGAAAAACATCGATTATAAAAAGACTCGTGGAGTTAAGCGTTTTCACGATGTCAAATATGAAGTTGTTTGTTTCTTTGGGTATGAATGTTACCTCTAGCTTGGAATATGTTTTTGTTCTCTAATTAATATATATTAATAAGCTTTCGAAATTTCGAAATAATGTTGTCAATACATACATTAGCTATCTATTTTCTTTTTCTCTTAAGTATAGAAAGCAAAGAAAGCAAAGTAGGACCAAGAGGAAGTCATTGCACCAACAGACATCAATGCCATTTTTTCTTTCAATGTCCCCTATACGTTATATTGGTATACTAGGTAACACTCAATGAAGTGTTTGCGATATTTATGTGAATCAACAAAGTGTTTATGATAGTTTTGTGAATCAATGAAGCGTTTGTGATATTTTTATGTCAACTGGTCCATGTTTGTGAACTGTGGCATCGAATTGTTTTTATTTTGTTTCAAAATATAGCTTGCAACGTTCGATGAATGGTGGTTGCGCTTTTCTAATTCTTACGCAGAAAACTTTAGGCTACACAAATACTCAATATTATCATTTAATCTGCATGGATAGCATAGTATATAACATCGTTATATCATAGTGTAGAAATTTTTATAATTTTTAATTCGTTATTACACATGATCGTTTTCATATGTTTAAGTGTGTATCTTCACCCTAAGGTTTGCAGTTGGAGCTTTCATGTATACTTCTTATATTCGACGCTAGAGCTATATATTCCAAATAGTATATACTAAGATTAAAATATTATTGATTGAATTCTAGAACCAAGAACACCTTGTTTCTTTTAAGTATGTAAGACATGTAAATTTTAAAGTGATCACAATGTATACAAATGCATTGATAAGTCTGGACTCTATTGAATTTTTTTTGTTACATGCTTGATCAATATTGACATACATTGTTTGAAGGTGTTTTAGATTATATGAATGCTAGTTTTGGAGGCATAACATGATTTTTGACCATTTGTATTGGACTATGGTTTTTCTACATGGTAGTTACTTGATAATTAATCCACCTCCTCATTAATTAGGCAAGTCTTTTTATTTTTATTTTTTTATTATGATATTTATAATTTCAAGGACCGAATTTGAGAAGTATCGCCATGAACTAAATTTATTACAACTTTATTTTATTATTATGTTATTTATAATTCAAAGACTGAATTTGAACATTCAGCCATGGTTTTTACCAATATAATAATTAAAAGTTTAACCCTGATGAGATTGATCTAGGATTCAACAAAAACAAGAATGAGTGAAAGGATGGCGAGAATTTCGTCGAAGCTTTATAAAGAAGTGACCAAATTGGGCAAGAACACTTTAAAACGAGTTGAGATTGATGTAGGATTCAGGAAAAACAAACACTCCATAGCCTAGACAAAAATGGCGGTAATGTTGGAACAAATTTCAGGAATTTAACGCATCAAGAAGAAAACAGACATAGTGGAGTCAGAAACCTTACCGAATACACTACAACCCTGTAAGGAAATTGATCACCAATCTCAGCATTCTCTCCAACTGAAAATGCAAGAAAATATCAGCTCGGCAACCAAGCCTCTCGATTGATATACCAGTGATGGGTAAAGGCAGTGACCACGGCATACTCCGCTTGCTATCACCGGTCGTCCATGTGTGAAGATCCCTGATCCGCATTTTAGAACAGATAAATTATTATGTAGATGATTTTTGCTATCGCTGGTCATCCATGCAGTTTGCCAAATAAATTATTATGTAGATGATTTTTGCTCTCTCTCGTTGTCCATGCAATCTGCCACCTGTTGTGAAGATCGCCGATTAGTGTTTTAAAACAAATAATTCGTTCACCATAATTTCATTTTTTTATGAAGTATACGTAAACTATAAACGTATAATAAAAATAAAAATAACTAAAAGTATTTATGTTTAAAACATAATTCTAATTATTCATATTTTTAATTATATATTACAAAAGATAACATTTTTAATGCATAAATGTTTTAATTGATAAATACAATTTTGTTTTTATTGATATTTTGATTCACAACATTTTATTATATAGTTAACTTATAATAATAATAACTAAAATTATTTAATAAATTATTTATAAAAGTATTTCTATTTTATTGTAATTATTCAGGTTTTTAATTACATATGGCAAAAGATACATTTTGTATGCATAAATGTTTTAATTATGTTTTAATTAAATGTATTTTATTTTTTATTAGTTCTTTATATATATTATATAGTTGTTTGATATTAAATTTAATATACTCAATTAGTTGTTTATTTATGTGATTAAAGGGTTAATTTCAAAAAATATTAAAATTTTAAAAAAAATATTTCCTAATATCATTTAGTTTATTTTTTATTTTCACTAAAAAATCATATTTTTCTTATTATTGTTTTAATTTTATATAATCAAATATCTTTTCTTTTCCAATGTCTATAACATTATTTTTATAAATGCTTGTAAATATTTCTTTTTATTATTATTATTTATTAGATTAGCATATATTTATATACAACAATGCCACACATTCTATGTTTTTAAAATATCTTCTTGTAAGTTTCATTGTAATAGTTGGTGCTTACATTGGAATTCAGATTTTTCAAAATCTCCAATTGTTGTTACATTTTTAATATCTATATTGTTAAGTATTTATTAGGCATTCAACATTGTTAATGTTATTCAATATCCATTTCTTACGTAATATTTATTAAACTATTTTTAAGAGCCAAGTACTAGGCATCTATGTTGCTTATCTCAGATATTCGTAGTGACAAAAGCTCTCCTATTCACAAAGACAAGTAAACTCATTTTGGATCTTTAATTTCAAGGACTTACTTAATAACTAATTAATTGATATACACATAGAAATATAAACAGTGACAGTTGCAAGAAGTAACAAGTAATGCAACAACCTATAAACAACAAGTAATCTCACATAGAAATATAAGTACCATGGCAACAAGTAATACATTTTGCAAGTTTGAATGTTTCATAATTTCTTCAACTTTTAGCTTTAAACTATATACAATATTACAATAAAATATTTCTAAGAGGTAGGTATAAGCAGCCTTGCTGCTATTTCACTTGTTTTATAACTTAAAATTGGCATCTAGGGAAGACGGGATTCAATTCTAATGATAGCTACTAAATTTATACGGGTTGATCAGGACCCTTTCTTTATTTTCCACAAAATGCTTGCTCGACCAAGGGGGTGATATATTTTAAATGACTCGTCTTAAGTGGGTGAGGCACATAGTTGTGAATCCGCATAGGGAAAGGGTGAGAAACAAACTGGTTTTGTTGCGCTAAACACTCCTAAATGTATCAATGTTTCCATACTTTGCAGCTCATATAAAGCATCACGCCTAGCCAGTAAGAAGGATGCACCGATCATTCCTTTAAAAACTTTTTCCTATCATTCCTTCTGTGTAGACATTACCTGTTGTAAGATCGGCCTACGAAGACATAAGTAGCTTCCCTACATCCCATAAATTCTAATATAAATTTTGATGTAAACAGCAATTCCTTGATAAGTATCATTAATTCATTCTTTTATTATTTGTGTCGAGCACGATGCACAAGTTGTGACTAAAATCCAATTCATCTTTTTATGTTTTGGAATTTCATCTGCATTCCCTACAATTGTAAGTTGTGGATATTTTAGTACCACTTCTCTCTCACACATCACATCATAGGTACTGAGGATAATAGATAATAAATACAGTGTGGTATAATACAGTAGACTCATACTCTCAATGCATGTAATCATTATTTATTAGAGTTATTAAAAAAAATTAATATAAAATGGAACAGTCTTCCTTGATGACCCTTGATGACTAAAATATTCATTCAAACAATGAAAGCCACTCGCATTAATGCTTAGAATACAAATCCTTCACATGATAAATAAAATAATCAAACAAGGTGAATTCATGGATTTAATGGATTTCGAATTCGTAGACGTTAATTCCAAAGGATCCACACATGCCCTACACAAGAAATATTTACCATGAGTGAGATATGCTCATCATTTTGAGAATTAATATACCAAGGATGGTTCTTGATGCCCATGCCATGGTCTAGGGAGAAAAGGCAAGGCACTAGGTCGTAACATATATTTCTATGGGGCTCACATGCCATCTTTTGTCACTCTGTGCATCACACATGCCCATAATACATAATCTTTGGCCTCCAAGTTTGATATGATGGTGATTTCAAGGTTTGGAAGGAACGATATGTTTCTTGGGTATAAGGACATAGTTTGGTGTAAAATCCTAGGTGCTAAATCCATGGAATCTCTCTCTAATCCTTACACTCCATGTGTCGGGCCTTAAGCCACAACATAGTCCATGAATAGGAAATATTTGGCATGTGAGTAAGATGTGCTGTCACATTTAAAGGTTTGGTACACCAACGATGGTTCTCATAAACCAAGTCAAGTTCTATGGTGAATATCCAAAGTTTTAGTCCATAACATTATGCTTTTGGTGGTCATTGCAGACATCTATATTGGTAGGTGTTTGCATTTG
>LPNX010349979.1:67663-100399 GCA_001517045.1 Pseudotsuga menziesii | reverse complement strand
TTATAATACTTATTATCCTAATTAATTTTCCTGGGATGTCTCTATCATGTCAATTCTATTTCTATTTAATTTAAGAATTTATTGCTCCCAGAAAGACATTTTACTTTGTATTTAGAGAAACGTCGGTCTCTTGGTCGATACCTCTAAAGCTATTTAGGATGGAGACCGGTACTTGTGATATATACAAAATTGAAACTTTCCCAAACAATGAATCATGTTATATATATATATATATATATATATATATATCAATTGTTGGCATGTATCACTCTAGTTTCCATCATAAATGATATCCATGGTCTAATTGGGATGCAGTACACATCTCAAAGAGTCTATCTCTCCACCTAAAAGGCATGAGTAAACATAACCAATGGAAATGGCTTAAGGTCTCTTAGTTAATCTAAGGCGACCATAGACTAGAAAAGATGGTGTGTGTCTATATGAAACCCAGGGCGTTGAAAATGGAGAAAAACCATTTAATGTTTTCAATGATAGGCTATAGTATTGATGATAGGGAAGGAATTTAGGGTGTTAGGATTCTCTAAAATGTCTGGTAATTTTGTTGAAGAGGAATGAAAATGTGGCATGATTATTGTCAAATTATTTTTGTTTTCAATAAAATTGCAAAACATAATATTCTAGGATTTTCAATGTCTCCAGAAATAATGCACATCCATCAGAAGAAGCTAGGTATTTCCAGAACTTTAGAAGGTAGTCGTCGTCCCACTGTAGTATTCTGGTAGTGCAAAATTTGGGTTGTACAAAGGGATAAGGCCAAGTGGACATTTGGTGAAATTGTTAACTTTCAAGCCTGGTGCCCAAGGGTAAGAAAATGTCCATAAGATATAGTCCCCACACCTACATTCTGTAGCCCTTTAATCTTGGATTTTTTTTGCAGCCGATATTCTAGTATGAGATAACTTCTAATTGTTTTACAGGTTGAATTGAGGAGCTAAATAAAAAATTTTGCACGGGAAAAGAGACAAGGATGGGTCTGCATTTCTATGATAAAATTAATGATTTTTTGTCTCTCTATATGGGTAAAAGTCTGATTCATTTTCTCTATAGTTGTTCTCTGTTGGAGATATTTGGCAACTACAGAGAAATTTCTTAAATTGAGATAAAAAATTATTTTGTCTCCTATTTTGTATACTTCTTATGCAGGTATTTTGTGTAAAAAAAAATCATATACAGTTATCTATTGTTGATTCTATATCAAAAACCAATTTGATACAATTATAGATTACACAACGACTATGAATAATCTATTGTAATTTGATGTTAAGTTTGAGTTAAGCATTGAAGTTTACAACTCAAGCTTTTGATCCATTTTCAACACTTAATAGATTAGAGTTGATGAGTTTAAAATGAGAATAATTCTGACCTTGTAACATGCTTCACAACCTTCTCAGTCTCTGAACAAAACTAGACATGACAAAAATCCTTGTCTCTGATATTTTGGCTCAATATTCCCAATGTCTTCTTATTCATTCCCCGAGCTCACTTCATGCATACAGAATTGAAAGAGCATTATAAAAAGTTTTTGGCATGTTTTGTGATGCTAGATGAATCTCATGCAGGCATATATATTGTATACAAATTCATTCTACATACACATGCGATTTACAAATTCATTATGTATACACTGGATTTAAAAATCCATTAATTGTGTATACACATGCAATGTTGGGCCAGGAAAAGTGCACAAGGAAGAATTTGAGACATAAGCAAAGGAGGAAAAGTACACATACGACAAGGGAAAAGTACGTCAAGAAGGAAACAAATGAACTGGCACAAGAAAGATAAAAAAATGCGCGCAGCAAAGAAAGTCGGGATAAGGAAAGAAAGGAAGCGCAGAGAAGAGGAAGTTGCAACAAGGTTGGTGCAATGAGGAAAATCACATCTAGATTCGGTGGAAGAGGCAAGTAGAAGAGTTAAAGCTGGACAGAAGAAATTCAAGGAAGACTACAGAAGGACGAACCAGTAGAAGATGGAAGGACAATTTTGCAACTAGTTATGACTCGTACAGAAGGTTGAAAGACATTTATGCGGCAAGTTAAGGCTGTGGTTAATACATTACAGGAATTTCACAGCTAGGTGTGGGCCGACATTTAATGTAACAGATATATTTTGTAGCTACTTGAGTCTGTAATAACCGAGTAGTATTCAGTAGACCCTGCGTAGTCTTGTAAATACTATAAATAGAAGGAACCCACTCTGTATAAGGCTTCGTTAAGTAAGTTAGAAAAGGAGTTAGATCCTGCAAGTTAGGTTAGATTCAATAAGCTATATTGTTAGAGAGTAGAAGCGATAAGGTTGAGTCAAAGGAGAGTTTGGTAGAAGTAGAAGGATGTTGAGACATGGATCTTGTAGCTGTATGCGCAGACCGCTAGTAAAGTAGAAGAGTAGATCCAGGCTGTGTGCGGATTAGTAGGAGTAGATAGAGAATAAACCAAAGAGAATGAGAGCAAGAAGAGATTGAGTCATATATACATATCTTAATAACAATCTGTAGGTCGCAGACTGCAAGGTGCTATACACATTTCTCATGCCAGATGAAGAACACCTTGGTGGTTTTTCCCAGATGGGTTTCCACATTAATTTCCAGTGTTGAATGATTGAATTTTCTTGGGTGTTATGTGAATGGTTATTTGCTTATATTGTTATAGTTACTGTGAAAGAATGTTGTAATATTACCAAGCAGTGAATGAAAGAATGTTTAAGGCATTGTCAACATGTATGTATGAGTTCATGCTTAATCTACTAAGTATAATATAAATCACACACTGTCCGTTATTTCCGAGGAGTGAGTTGCATTGCACAGTTGCGCCAGTTGTCAAGGTTTAAGGACAAGGTCGTGTCGCGCACGTGTGGTGACATACATTTGTAACCCTGTCGCGTAGTAACAGACTCCATCCTTCTATCTCTATAGAGTGCCTTGGATGTGCACTAAGGGGCTATATTCCCTCGCCAATTGCGGAAACATGGTTATGGAAGTTACACATTAAGATATCTCGGGTGAGACTGCGCCTGCCTCGCAGGCATTGCCGATTGAGCTTGCTTTGTTGGGTTGATCTCTTCTGGTGTCTTGTTGGTATTGTGTTTTTGTTGAACCACGGGTCGAGACAAGGAAGAGAAAGAGGCCAACATGCAATTTACAAATTCATNTATAATAATAATAATAATAATAATAAATCTGTAACTCTAATTTTCATGTATTTATAATTATCAGTATAGAAATTGATTAGCATCTAAGAGTACATTCTCTTATTTAAACTGGCTTCATATGTTCATAATATATGGTTTTTTATAATAAATGTGTAAGTCTAATTTTCATGTATTTATATTTATCATTATATAAATTGATTAGAATCTAAGACAACACTCAGAATAGAGATGTGATCTTCCATGATATTCTCATCTATTTTTTTTATATCCTTCCAAATATTCTTGTCATTTTTTTCTAGTAAAATATGTTATTCGAATATTTTTATATCCTCACATCTTTCATTAACTAGTTAGCATCCACTTGTACCACTTGGTCAAAACTTTCTAAGACAGACTCCATGAGCGCCTTCACATATTCTAGATAAGATTCTGACAACCCAACAGACTCCCTAGTTTAGTAAGTGCCCATTCCTTCCTTATCCAAAGTTAGACTGATTTTCAGTTCAGCTTTTAAGACAAAAGGCGAAAGCTAGTCATATAGAAACTGTCATGTTTTTGCACAACTCGTCCACCTTCTTTTTCTCTATTGAAAGCATGAGTATATTGAATTTCCATCATGTATTATCTGACATGCATCCTTCAACCAATTTGTGACCTCCTTGACTGATTTGGAAAGTGTTTTATGCACCTATTGGGGATTTTTACTTTTAGTAAGACTGCGATTGTGAGGGTTCAACTTGCCTCCTTATGCATTTGAATCCCTAATGTAATGACATGCATGGAAAACCTATTTCTATATAATATTGGCTGATGTATCAATAATCAATGCAAGCTAGTGTTATGCACCAATTTCAATCTCCAATTTTGAGTGGATCTTTGCATGTATTCTAACATTTTTGTGAGTTCAATTGATCTAAGACTCGGCTTAATTTCCACATGGTATCAAAGCTCCTTTAGCTCAATTATTATCCTCTCTTATTGATTTTTCAGGATCAATCATCACTCTCTCAAGGATCGTATTCAATCTTCCTCATAGCACAGTCACTAATGGATCAATCTCACCACATCATCTTGACTCCATTCAAATACTTTGAATGAAAGGTGCATATGGAGATTCTGATGAGGAGAAAGGGACTCTTCAGAGTGGCCATGGCAACTGAGGCTGAGCCTAATGTTTCTGTAGAGAATATCAAGTGTCACACCAGAAGGGATGAGGCTTATGATCTCTTGTGTCTCGGCATCTCTAGAAACTTTATTTTCCATCTAGATGGACTCACATCACCAAATGAAGTATGGGAGAAGATCCAAACATTATTTGGAAATACAGATGAAATGAGAGGACATCAACTAGAGAATGATCTTATCTCACTAATTCCAAGCAACTTCGAGTCCTTACAAGTTTACTTAGATCCAAGTTCAAATCTCTTGTTCTTTAGTTAAACTAGTGTGGTATTGAAAAGAAAGATGAGAAACTAGTCTTGGCCATACTTCCAGAGCTTGTCCCAGACTATTATATGTTTGTATCGGCCTTCCATGCCACAAAGTTGATAGTTCGAAACCAAAAGATTTCTTCACTTGCATAGTTCATGGAATCCTTAACACAAGAGCAAGACAAGTTGGTCATGATGGGAACCATTAAACTTTCCAAAGATAAATATTTGGTTGCTAGAGATTCAATAATGAATTCCAAAGGAAAGAATAAGGTTAATCCAAAGAATCCTCCTGATCAAAAGAGAGACAAATGCAAGTCTCATGAGGAGTCCTCAAGCTCCAAGAAGAATCCCCAGAAGAAGAAAGGTAAATGTGAGATGATAAAGTCCATATACTGTGGGAAGGGATTTTTCCAAGAGAGTTCTTGCATGAATAAGAAAATCATTATGTTGACTCAACTCCTTGAAAAGAACAACATATCGCTTCCAGAAGACAGAAAGAGGAAGGAAGGAAAATTAAATTTTTAACACAATGAGAGAGTTCATGCACTGGTTACAAGCACTGTAAGATCCTCTTCCTTCATCATTCATTCTAGGGCTTCAAGATAAATGGCTTCGATAAGGGAGACCTTATCCTCTCTTGATGATTCGAATGGTACTAATATTGTATTGGGGGATGACTCTAAAATTAAATGTAAAGGGAAGGGTAGAATATATATTGACCATCTTTCTTTCAATAATGTTTTTTATGTCCCAAGTCTTGCTGCCAAATTCTTGTCAATCTATCAGATGACTCACACTGGGTCACCTAAGAAGGTAGCCTTCACCCCCAATAAGGTAGTCTTCACGTTCTTCTACATAGGAGTTGTAAATTAAGCTACTCAATTTTTGTGGTTGTAGGTTATACTTGGATATTTTGGGATTGAATCTAGCACTTCCACTATCATATTTTGTGACATTCAAAGTTTTATTTGAATCTCAATAGATCCTATACAGAGGCAGCGAACCAAACACATTGAGATCCACATGCACTACATTAGAGGGATTGTGCATGATGATGTCATTGCTCTGCACTATTTTCCATCATATGAGAAATTTGAAGACATCTACACCAAGGAATTCTCTGATAAGACATTCATAAATCTCAAATCACTGCTTGGGATAGCTCATCACATGGTGAAGACTGATTGAAGACAAGATTTCACAAACATTTGTTCATGTTCATGTTCTAAGGGAGGATTTTACCCTTGTTTTTTTTTAACTTATCCTTATTTTTATGAACAAACAATATGTGAAAATATGATTCACAACAAGATCTATAATCTAAAGGAATCCTCACAACTCTAGATGTTCACACATAATGCAGAAAAATGATGAAAATAGTGAAATTAACACATAGAAATGGCGTCAATAATAGAGTTTACTATGACTGTCCAACATGAAAATATGTCTAAAACATGTTTATAATACAAAAGGATAAAATCGTTATCCTTTGGAGGCAATTTGGATGCATACATGTGGCAAGATTAGATTGGACCTCAAAACCCCCTAAGTGTACCAATGAGATGCCAAACCACCTCAAACGGCCACAAATTCATCTGTGAGAGTGGATTAAGCATGCTTGGACATAAATGAGGGTAGGATATGAGTGGTGGAGTTCATGGGAAAGTGGGAGTGGCTTTAGGCAGCAATAAGTGCTCCAAAAGAACCAAAAACAACCAAAATACATTCATGTGTGCCTCTAGTCAACCAGTTTCCCTATTTTAAGGAAAGGGGAGCACAATAATGACTGATAAGTCATCAATTAGGTATTATGTGTCTCCAAAATGGTCAAATGAGGGAACTTGGGTGCATTTATGAGTCCAAAACACACAAGTACCTTGCTAGACCAACATAACCATGGTTTGGACCATATGACATGAGTACAAGACAAATTAAAGTGTCTCCTAGGTGTATGTGACCATGGTACTAGGTGGTATGATGCTCTAACACCCCCCCTTAATCCTAACTTAGTGTAATTACATCACAATATGGAGGCCTCGGCAACTAAGGCTCAAGTCACCTCTTACAAAACTTCATTTGTCCATATAACTAAGGTAAGAAGGAAAATATCATGGGAGCACAACCTACCCTCTAAAATGGACATGGAGAAAAATATGAAAGTGAATATCAGTCATCACCATGTGTCACCAACTCCAAATTACTTCAGGTGAATCAAATGTGAATCCAACTTCTCCAAGAATACCTTGCAACCACACACATTGTGTAGTTGTGTTCACAGCTCCTCTATACTTGGACTCGGCTGATGAAAGGGACATAGTGTGTTGTTTCTTACTTCACCAACATATGGGACCATGTGTAAGCATGAAGACATAACCTGAAGTGGAATTTTTGTCAATGGAATCTCTAGCCCAATCAGAATCAGTAAATCCAACTAGTTCTTATGGATAACTAGCAACATAGTGTACCTTGAAGTGTTTGATTCCTTGCACATAATGCAAGATCCTTTTTGCATCCCTTTAATGGATCTCATGAGGCTCATGCATATATCTTGCAACAACACCTACGATATAATCCAAATTAGGTTGAGAGTGTGTAAGATACAACAAGATCCCAACTAGTTTCCTATACAATGAGTTGTCTGCTAATGGAGATGAACCAAATTCACCTAGTTTTACTCCTGAAAGGAATGGGCACCTGTCTGCCTTACATTCAGCCATTTTGAACTTTAATAATAGGTATGCAACATACTTTGATTGGCTGACCTTGATCCCCGCATCTGATTGATCAATATCTAATCCAATAAATTGTTTCAACAATCCAAGGTCAGTCATGGAAAATTCATTATGGAATGAAGACTTAATTGAACCTATATCAGCAATGCAACTTCTAGTGATCAAAATATCATCAACATACAACACTATGACCTGCAACAAATCACCATTATCCTACAAATATACATGGTATCAGATCTGTTTGGAGCTGCAAATCAAAACCAGAGTGTTTGAGTTGCTATCTAGGGTATTTTCCAGAAACATTTGAGTGTTTTCATTGCAGGTAGTTCTAGTGGCTTTGTCACTCAGTAAGCAAGCATGAATGGATAAGAATCATGTATTGCTTACCCCATTTAACTATTTCGAATGGAAGGATGAAATGGTGATCCATCGGAGGTTGAAAGGATTTGATACCATGTGAAAATCCGATTCACAACAAGATCTAGAAGCTAAGGGAATTCTCACAACTAAAGATGTTCACAAATTATGCAGAAAAACAATGAAAAGACTGAAATTAACACATAGAAATAGTGTTAATAACAGACTTTATTATGACTTTCCAACATGTAAATATTTCTAGAACGTATTTATAATACAATAGGAGAAAATTGTTAGCCTTTGGAGGAAATTTGGATGCATACATGTGGCAGGCTTGGATTGGACCTCAAAATCCCCTTAGGTGGACCAATGAGCTCCCAAACCATCTCAAACAGTCACAAATTATTGTGTGAACGTGGTTGAAGCAAGCTAGGACATAAATGAGGGTAGTTTAGGCATCGTGGAGTGCATGGGTGAGTTGGAGTGGCTCTAGGAAATAATAAATGGCCCAAAAGAGAAAAAAACCACTAAAATACATGCATGGGTGCCTCTAGTCAACTAGTTTCCCTGTTTTAAGGAAATGGGAGCACACCAAGGACTGAGAAGTCATTAATGAGGGTGCATGTGTCTCTAGAATGGTCAAATGATGGTGCTTGGGTGCATTTATGAGTCCAAAACACATAAGTACCTTGCTAGATCAACATAATCGAGGTTTTGACCATATCACATGAGTAGAAGACAAATGAAAGTGTGTCCTAGGTGTATGTGACCATGGTACTAGGTGGTATGATGCTCTAACAAAATATGTAAAGGGTGACTAAGACTTGTTTCTAGGCCCTATATCTCTGATATATTTATGATATTTCACATAAGTTAGGCTTAAGGGGGGGTGTTAGAATAATTAAAAACCCATTCCCACACTTAGGATATATTAATTAATATTTATGGTTATTTTCATAGGTCCTGCACTAGCTAGTTGGAATCAATTTTAACCACTTGGGAAAAACTTGCTAAAACTTCTTCCAGTAGCACCTTCATAGATTCTGACAACCCAACAGACTTCCCAGTTTAGTAAGTGTGCATTCCTTTTTTAACTAGAGTTAAACTGCTTTTCAACAGCTTTTAAGGAAAAATGTGAAATCTAGTCATATAGAAACTGCCATGTTTTTGCACAACTCATACTCCTTCTTTTTCTCTCTTGAAATCATGATAATATTGAATTTCCATCACTTATTATCTTACATGCATCATTCAACCAATTCATGACCTCCTTGACTGATTTGGGAAGTGTTTTATGCACCTAAGGGAGATTTTTTTTATTTTAGTCATCCTTCTATTGTGAGGGTTCAACTTGCCTCCTTAGGCATTCAAATCCCTAATGTAATGACATGTATGGACAACTTATTCCTATATAATATTGGATGATGTATCATTAATCAATGCAAGTTAGTGTTATGCACCAATTTCAGTCTCCAATTTTGAGTGGATCTTTGCATGTCTTCTAGCATTTTTGTGTGTTCAATCGATCTAAGACTAAGCTTAATTTCCACAATATCCTCATATCTTTCATTTAATTAATTTTGTTTCTACATATCCTCTCATAGAATTTTGGATAGACAAATTATATAATGATTTTTTTTTTATATTTTAAAGAAATACATTTTAATGTTGGGAATTTGCATTGTGTACTAGTCAAACAGAAATTTTATTGTTTACATTTTTGCACTTATAAATGTTTAAGTCATTCTTTCAATATAGTGTCACTCGTATGGTGTTGATCAATTTAGTTCCCTCTTATGATGTTGATCAATTTAGTAGATCACTTTTAATATTTAGTCTTTTAACATTAATCTCGTTTTGTCAACTAAGATGTGTGAAGGGCCCAAGAATGCCGAAATAAGCTAAAGTAATACCAAATGAAGGATCCATATATTTGGCATGTGTACTTTTACATTTTGATTAAAATACTCAACTTTGATACATACGTATTGCTCCTGTTGTGTTTTTCTTATTATTAAAATTTTTATCCACATTGCATTTGTTTCTAACTTTTAATATTAACTTCCAATTGTGTTGCTTAATGAATAAATGGAAGTAAGCTAAAGGGTAGATGATTTGTATTTTTTTGGTAATTTTTGTCGAAATCTGATCATGCGGTTTTTGCTAAAATCAAGATTTTTATTGTTCAAATTGCAATTTGATTTCATAAATGGATTTGATGCACTCGTTTACCTTTGGGGCACTCAAATAATGCAATTCTAACAAACTAAAACTACAATTTCAACAATTTAAGACAGATTTGGGATGAGAAAATTGGTGCAAATCGACGATTATTTAGCTTACATCGAATAGATGTATATAACTAGACCACTATTTCACCCAGGTTTCTTTATTGAATATGAAGAACTCTATCTTTATTTTCTTTATCCTTTTGTATATTATTGTATCTATTATATGCTTTTTGAAGTTCATTGTTTTTTTTCTATATCATCCCCTTTCTTAAAAAAAAATGTTGTATGTGTTACACCTCAAATTGTCTAAAGCATTCCTTGCAGATGTTTCAAAGTGAGGGGTTTCTTTTTATTTTGTAAAGGAAAATTGTTTGGGGCTATATTATGTAGAGTATTGATTTTGGGCTAAACACCCTTAATTAATTCATTGTAGGTCCTCTCGGTTTCCATATCAAGGAGGTGTTGGACTTATGACTCTACGAACTACCCTTTGGGTGGGTGTTTGATTCCCTTGACACAAATAATTGGGACACATGGACACACTCATATTTTTCTTTGTAGAGGTGATTGTGTGTGTAAGGGTTGTCATACCTGTTCTAGCAAACTTGAATTTTCCCACTTGGACCTATTGTTTTAAGGAAAAACCTCTTCTCCTAATCTTCAGACCCATTATGCCATCCCTTAAACAACAAGCCTACATCATTCAAAAGGAGGGAATTGAGAGAAAAACATATGTTGGGGTCAGTTGGGGCATGATCCCCTCCTTTTGTCTCACCTTGCACTTGGTGGATCCTAATTGCACACTTTTATTGTTATTTATGTTATTATGTGGTTCAGTCCCCAATATGTGGGTGTACAAATCTAAAATTGTAAAATTTTAGTTAACTTTGTAGGCTTGGATTTGAAAAAGGTTAAGGGTTGTCTCATATAAATAAGACAACCTCGCCTCATTTGTAATACATGGACGCAATTCGAATTATGTATCTTTCTCTTTTCCTCTTGGTATATTGGAGCTTTTGAGTGATGCACACCTCTCTTTTTGTCATGCGATCAATGGTAAATTTTCTAGGGTTTCTACTATCTTGCAAGGTTGATCCTAAGAATGGTTGTAATTAATTGTTTCTAAGGAAGGACCTATCAAGTATATCTTTCTCTCTTTCTTGGTTAAAGTTGGAAATATTCCATTTTCTTGTTTGATGTTTCTTTTGCACCTTGGGTATGGTAAATTAGAGTGTTTTTATCTACATTTTGTCCATTTTGTTTGAGGAGACCTACCCCTTGAAGGAGTTCTCCATGGTGAGAATTGGAGTTCATAGTTTTCCCTAATTAAGTTTTTTGTCTACTTCAACCTAATATCGGGTTTCTAGCCTCTTTCCTTAGTTGGTAAATCTTGAATAGCCAAATTGAGTAGGGGCATTGACCTCGATATCTAACTGCACTAGGGATGAAAAGACTAAGGTCATAACCCCTTCTTTGCTGCTTTTTTTTATCAAAATTATCTTGTGCATTTATTACAAAAACCCTAAAAATACAATATTAGAAAATTGCTAAAAATTATAAAAATTTGTATCTCAAAATATATTTGCAAATTGAAAATTCTGCTCCCACAAAAAGATGTGCCCTAGTTGAATTAACGATGGATATTGAAGGGTGTTTTTATCATGTATTTAATATGTGAGATATATTAATATGTGTGTCATCTAGGGTTTTGTATTGAATATATGTTATTTCAGGTGTAGAAGGTATATCAAGTTCTTTCACCAAGTTTGAAGGCCTAAAAAGTGGTTTCTAGGTCTATTTTGGACCCTGAGGGGGTCGGAAGTTCATTAAAGAATGTGTTGAGCGGTACCACACTCTATTTGAGGGATTTTATTATGCTCATATGAGATATTATTTTCCATTTTCAAAACTATTATGAGGTCCCTTATTCACTCTCATGGTCATCCCCCTTACCCTACAACATAAGGTATTCTTCATATGGTAAGGGTGACAATGTTATGCCTTATTTTTAACAAGTTTTATGAGATATAGTCGTCAGTTCAATCTTATAACAACAATGGAATTTTGACATAACATTTCTTGGGATATGTGAAATCATTGAAACTGAAGTAATTGTTATCGATTTGGTACTTCTAGTCTAACCTAAAAATTCACCCTATGGTTTTATCCATAGACCCTAGAGAGCATCCACTTTTGAGAAAGTGTATTGGGATAAATGAAACCTTTGTAATTTGTGAATTAGAAGGTGTTTGGTATTTCTAGCTTAGCCTGCAATTGCATCGTGGCCTAATAGTCCTGTTTTCCTTGAGGGCACACTTTTTGGAGTGTTTTCCTTGGGAAATGTGACATTGTCTTGGGAAGTGTGAAGTTTCCTTACGGCATGACACTTGTTGAGTTTTTTGATACAATGAATTACCCCATTATTTTATGATTAACATGTATTTTTTAATATTCTTTGGCTTCACTAAGGCACTAATCATAGCTATTAAAATCTTGTAAAAGATATTTGTGGTTTGTTGGTGGATGCAGGTGTTTTCATTGATCAGGGTCTCCCCCTGGGTTTGGAGTTACCCAAGGTGTTGAGAGATTAGAATGTGGTGACAATGGGTCTTATCTCCTGATATTACTAACAGTATCCCTGTTCCAGACAAGAGTCAGTGAGTTAAGGCTTCTATTTTTAGTAGTTACAATATGTATTGTACCTAGCCTTCACTTGTTATTTTAGGGGGATTTTCATTAGTTACTTCTGGTCTCTCTCATCCCCTTATTTCAATAGGTATTTTATTTATTATACCTACCATTCACTTGTTAGTTTAGGTATTCGAGTAGTCTAAACAAGAGACAATTTTGCCTCTTTTCGATAGCATTTCTGAGTAGGATTTTGACGGAATCCGAGACGAATTTTTTAAATTCTTATAAATAAGTGTTAAAATTTCTTAATAGAGATTCCTTGGGGGTATTCAATGTCTTTGAATCAATTCATACATTAAAATCTGCGATTTGAATAACACAAAATCCAAATTAAAAATAAATAAATTGTCTGAAAGGAGAAATCATTGGGAATTTAAAACCCTTCTTAGGTTTTCCCTTTTTCTTTTAAAACCTAAATATTGCATATGGTAATTGAAGCTTAGATATCACATCTAGTATTCGGATCTTAAATAGTGGTTTAGAGGATCCCTCTTTCTAGACTTCAAACACTTTTTTTATTTGAAAATTTGGAAGGAAAAGGAAAGAAGGTGAAAGGAAAGAATATATTTTCAGCGACTGGATTTTCATATAATTGTGCATCTAGTATTTTGAAATCAATTTTGTAGAAGCCTTCTAAGGGATATCTCTATAATGTGACAATTGAAGTATAAGGCTCCTACTGGGGCTATATGTTCAAGAATTTACAAACTAGAGTAATATGAGAAGAGAAATCATAGTAGATCACAATTTTAGTTATATTCGGGACATCTAAACAATGGAAAGTGAACCCTAGGAAGCTTGCAATAATCATCTGAGGGGGAATGGAAAATTCAACAAATTATCATTCTTTTAGTATAAATCTCAAACAAGTTGTAATTCTAAGACAATGATAGAGCATGGGATTTGATCTACATGTTGTGTATTGGGGATTGACTCAAATTTGGCTAGTATCGATATCCATTTAACTATGGTTTACTCTTCACTCAAATTGTTTATGTAAATTCCATATCGAAGGGGACAAAGATGACTAGGGTTTCAAATAATTGGAAATATTTGGCATTGAATTTTGGAAATTCTTTTACTCATAAAATTTTAGGACGGCAACATAATTATTAGGAATGGAAAGATTGTTTACCAATTAGGGAAGCAACATGTGATACTAACCTAGAAAAAATACAAATTAAATGCACATATATAAGCACCCTTCACTCATCTAAATTTACATCCTTTAAATTTTATATTAATGCAGGAAATACTCTTTACCAATCAACGAATCAACATGTGCAACTATAAAGAAATCAATAAAACATTCATATGGAAAGGTCAATAAAACATTCATATGGAAAGGCCCTGACAAATACAATTTGATTGTACATGTCATGGACTAGCAAATTCATGGAGCTTTCTTCTTCAGTAGAAAACAATCAATCCCAATTTTGTATCCAAGTAAATCTAGTAAGATCCAATAAATCAAAATCCAATTTTCTTGAGTAGAAAACAATCAGTCCCAAATTTATTTTTTAACCCAATTTTGCTTTTTGTTTTTTCTCTCCTCATTCTCATCTCTATTTTTATGATGCAAACAATTTGTTTGTAGTTGATATCTATGTGAATGTTTTCTATGGATCATTGTATAATTATGACATGCCTTGGATATGTGCAAACCTATGAAAACATTCATGTTATACCTGCNTTTGTTTGTAGTTGATATCTATGTGAATGTTTTCTATGGATCATTGTATAATTATGACATGCCTTGGATATGTGCAAACCTATGAAAACATTCATGTTATCCCTGCCGATAGGGAGTGTATATTGTTTTGGTTCACCTTTTGACCATATATTAGTTTCATTTGCGGATTGAAATTTTAACCAAACTTTGTACAAAGTTGCCAATTTTTTGATTTCTTGTAATGTAAATATCCTAAGTTTTAAAATTTTTGGCTTCGATGCTATTGGATGGATGGAATAATGAGGTCATTGCGTCTACACTCCCTGCCACCTCCTCCACCTTGATCGAGTTTGCACCTTCTTTCACTCACACCTCCAAGAATTGGGCATTAAATGATAGCATAGATTCTGAAGCCTCTGCACTCCCTGCCACATACACCTCGATCAAGGCTGCACCGCCATCATTCCCACCACCTCCTCCTTCACCACCTCGATCAAGGATGCACTGCCTTCATTCCCACCACATCCTCCTTCACCTATAGGATCCTTCAATCTATTTCAGATGCTCACTTCTATTGCTCCTTCAACCTCTTCAGATGCTCACTGCTCACTGCTTCCTCTTCCTTTTTTCAGCTTAATCTGTTTGTAAGTTGGAAAACTTTAACTGGATCACAGATCACAGACATGTTTGAAGGTCAATGAAATAAATATACTAATTCGGATAGAACTAGTTAAAGAGTGCCTTTCCTTTAGATGAAATACCCTGCAGCAGCAGAAAGTCATCCTGTTAAGAACATAAGGGTTGGAATTTCACTCTCTCTTTTGCTATTTTTCTATTTTTGTTTTAATATGGTTGTCTTTAATTACCAGCAGGTGGAAAGAGAACGTGCATACTTGATATTAATTCTACCAGCAGGTGGAAAGAGAACGTGCATACTTGATGTTAATTCTAGTTCTATCTATGTTTTGTTTGGTTCATCTATGTTCCTCTAAACATCTCAATCCACATTTGATTAAAAAACGTCCCTTTCATGATAGGGTTTCAAACTTGCAAAGAGTTATGCATTCATCTCGGTAAGTAATTTTTTCTACTCTCTGCAAATAAGTCCATTTGTTCCTTCATCTATGTTGATGTATTATATCAGAATTTTGAACAGAGTTATGCATTCATCTCGCTAGCTAATCATCCCATTCAAGGGAATTCACTCACAATTATCAAATCTACACCACATACCTATCAGATATATATTCATAAAAAGTTGTATATTGCATGTTCTGTCATGATTATATATCAAATTCCATAACGTACCTGCGCCTTGGATTCTGAAATGGATGATGCAATTACCCACAATTATTTTTGTGGGCAATAATCACAGCGGGATTTGATAAACCATTCAGCGAAAAAACTGTGGAATGCTTGCAGTATATGAAAAATTATATTCTTCGGGAACGACCAGCCTACACACAGTGCGTTGTATTGCATTGTTGTTATTCTGGAATTTAAAATACCTGAAAGACCAAATCACCATTACAGACAAATGTCATTAACCGAGGGGGCTTCCCACCTGCTTGTAATATGCAGAAGGCTGTATTCGATTTCCTACTTAGCTGGAATTTAGTATGTGCGCGGATATGGAATATCATAGCATGTGTATATGAAATATAAGTCATTATCATATTCCCTATTTCCCTCAAAATTATAGCCCGTATAGTGAAATATGTCCAATAAACGAAGAGTGAGAGTACATACCATTAGGATTGACCACGAAAACGTAGACCCATTTCATGGAATTGTAAGGGGAGTGAAAAGGGAGATATATAGCGGTGAAACCCACTGCTTTCTAGGCTCTGCAACCCAATGGCACATTCAATAGCATACTCAAACCTGTGACCTTCCTCTCGCTTCTCTTATTTTAAACCAAATATATGTATAATGTCTGGAACACATTGAAAAAAAACATCTACTGTAATGAGATGAGCACTAGAAAAAAGATGCTATAAATCTGCCAATATAATACAACACTTCTATTTGCATCAATCAAAGTTTTTACCTGCTGAGAATTCATTCAAACTGTGAATAGGAGATGCTCTGTTCCTACTGTGCTCTCTAATTATAAATTGTTGAGAATTTTGATTGCATGGGAGATTGGTTGTTATGCGTGTCCTATCCCCTTGCTCAGGTTATCTAGTATGAAGTATGTATCACCAATTACCTCTAAATCTAATTAGATCTTAGATTTTCACTTACTTCCACTTAATTCTCTTAAGGACATCATTAATGAATTGGTTGAAACAATGAATTGATGCACTGTTTTCTCTGATTCTCAGTTTCTCTGCTCTCCTTTTCAAATCCAATCCATAACCTGCATACAAAACCCAATGCTCTCCTCTTCAAATCCAATCCATAACCTGCATACAAAACCCAAATGAAAGTAACACAGATTCAACCATTTTCCAATCTCTTCTATTTATCATGTCTAACATCTACCTCTCCACCAAATACACGGTAGTCTAGCATTGGGATTTGTAAAAATGGCTATATAAGTAGTTTTAATATACCTTTTCTTGAAGGGGCAGAAACCACCTATAATGCATGGTTGAAATTACTTGTTAATGAAGCCAAGCAATAACTGTGTATGGTATATGAACAGAGTGAAATTTTCTTTGCCAAGTGTTAACATTCATGGACATTTGTTAATGAGGTTACAATGTCATGGCAAGTGATGGCTTTATTTTTTAGTGGGCGTTTGTATTATAAATGAGATGATCACATATCATATGTATAGCGTATAGCGTATGGCAAGTGTTGGGTGAATCTCATGAGCCTGAGCCATCATCAGTGACAAAGAATCATATATATGAACATGTGGAGATGATACAACATGCAATTTTTTTATCAGGAAAGCACTAAATTTTTAACTTACATTTCCTACTCAAGAAAAGTAGCTAACTCTAAATTAATTTGTTTCAAAAAAATTATACTACATTATGGTTTTCATTCATTTCTTATTTGAGAATGAATGGTATGGATGATTATGAGAATTTTTAATATCTCTGTATGTAAATACAATATTTTACATTTCCTGCAAAAGAGCAGGAGAAGGATTCAAAGTTGGAAAGTGACAACAACTGATAATTTATTTTGAGGCATTGTGAAACAAGCACTTTCTTTTTTCTTTCGCATCAAGCAATTTATTCAATTTTTTTTTATTTCCATGGTTCACAAGAAGATGTGCAGTCTCACTCCGTCTTCGGTTACCACCCGAGTCCCGCACAAGACGAAAGTAGTCTTTCAATTTCAAGTGTCCACTCAAGAAAGTAGACAGAACTGATGAACTAAATCATCAGAAAGTAGATAGAACTGATGAACTAAATCATCAATATTTCTTCATGACATATTTCTTGAAAGTGCCTATGTTCTTCTCATTCGATGGAATAAGAATCCCTCTGGCAATGAAGATTTGGTTCATTCCTTATTTTGGTTCTCCCTTTTTTACCATATTCGTAATGGATTTGGTCATGAATAGAATATGAGATTTTATTTTATCGGGCCAACTGGATAGACCGGAGTCTCTATTTCTTCACGTGCAGTTCAAGAATAATACCTTGCAAAAGGAAAAGACATTAATTATCTCCAAATTAATCAATATTTGGACTATATCTTAGTTAATTATTAATGCTTTGGATTTCCTTACTATACTATTAGTACGTGTCATGGATAAATAAAAATATAAAAAGAAATGAAATAGAAAAAGTGAAATTTATTTATATTTTACTTTGCATTTAACTTTGTCATAATGTGTGTTTTGTAAATATATATGTTTAATGGTTTATTTACAAAGTTTGTTTTGTAAATATATATGTTTAATCGTTAGCTTGAAATTGCATCCCTTCAAAATATGTCCCACGATCTATCTCTGTTTGTCTTAATGTTGAATAAAAAAAACCTAAAGAGTCTGTAAGTCAAACCCTATGAAAATACACATTGTGACCAATCAAAAGATGCCAACTTGACAGGGTTTTGACTTGTTACCCGGGCTTTCAAGATGAACCAAGACCCACGCATATGGAATCCATACTGAGATAACCAAGACAATATTATAACCAAGAAACATGGTTTATATTTCCACGCATATGGAATCCATACTGAGATAACCAAGACAATATTATAACCAAAAAACATGGTTTATATTTCCACTGAGTATAGGCCATAATAGAAATGCAACTTTTGTCAAACATTAATAATTTCAATTATAGCTGAGATTAACATTAATAATTTCAATTATAGCCGAGATTTGGACAATTAGATCCCAGCCAAGGGAAGACGTAAAATAAACAGTCTATTCAAGTAATGGAAAACATGCCAATCTCCATGCATTAAGAAATTTGCATGGCAGGCAAGTGGAAAAAGGAAAGCTAGGCATACTGGACAAAGTGGGGGTGTAGTTCTTCATGAACAATGCAACATGGCAAGAGGTAATGCAACAGGAAGAGGAGAAACACTATTTAGTTCGCCCAAAAAGAGGTAATGCAGCACTATTTCGTTCGCCCAAGAAGAGGTAATGCAGCACGGAGGGGTAATGTAGCAGGAAGGAATGGTCCAAGAGGTTACCAAGACCAAGGTTGGAAGGGATAGACATGGTGCACTAATTGTAAAACATAGGGAACCATGCAAACGAATTCCCTTTGGTTTGCAGTGGAGGTGTGCAAGGTTATCTTGTTGGTACTTTTCCCAGAAGACCCACGGGTGGAGTTGCATAGGTGTCTTCTGCAGCACCATTTCATCATGCAGCACCATTCCAGAAAAAAAAACCTTTCCAGAGTACGGATTCATTTAAGAGTGTGTGATCAGGGTAATACTGTAATATTTTGTGAATGTATGGAAATCCTCTGCAACACTGTCCCATATTGCAGAAATACTCTTAAATCCCTAACATTGCTTACAGTGAATTTTGTAGCACCAGTACACATAGTACATGCGGAGCGTTGGAAGTTCTGGCGGAGAGGATGGAAAGGACCCTCTTCAGAGTGGTGGATAACTCACAACTGAAGGTGGTGGGGAAGGGGTCAAGGCTATGTTACCAGAAACAGGAAACGGGAAACGAAACGAGAAACGGGAATGATACGAGAAACAAAGTTTAGAGGTTTCGCATTCAAAGAAAGGAGGAGAGAGAAAAATAACAAAAATGAAAGTTTTGACATATATTCAATAGTAACAAAATATTTTGTGGTATACCAACTTAAATTTAAGTTCATAGGAGACCCAATCAGTGATAATGTCTTTGACTTGGCATGAGTAGTGTGACATAATGTAGTACTATTCGTTCCCACATGAGCTATGCAAGGTCTCTAAGGTCAGATCTGATAGAAAAGACAAGCAAGAATAGCTAGAGAGGCTGTTCATAACAATAACTAATTTGACTAGTTATTAACAAAGCAAAAAAAAAATCCTACAATTAGTGTAGGTAATTGTGAGAAAAACGTGTGAAGACCATTGATTCCAGTATTTTTATTACGTAACTAACATAAGCTGTTACCTATTCTAACAAAGGCTGTACATATTCCATAAGGTTGAATACACTGTAACCACTTACATGATCTAGAAGCTCTCATTACACTAGTTCACACAGGGAATATAACACATAGACTAGTATAGATTACATTACTAGTATTGGGTTGGGATCACCAACCCTGGAAGATCAGATTTATTTACCTGTCTTACCTCCAACAAGCATCACCTCTAGCAAGCATCACCTCCAAAGACACTCAATTATTTAAGCTAACATACTAATTATTTGAAATTTGACCTAACAACCGCAAACAAATTCTATACAAGAATTTGGAAGAGTCTCAAAAAATCTAAAAGGCACCCCACTCAATAATAATGCTTCACTCTATACATGAAATTTAATTCCACAGTCAGAAAGCATTTTACATTGATATCATATATTGCAAAAAGATATTTCAAATGCCACAGTAAAAAAGCATTTAGTTTACATGTAATTCTACAATATTCACATGTAATACTCTGTCGTATGAGCAATTTTCAAAATTTTCTTCTAGCAAGGATAGTAGATGTTCTGGCTCACTTAATAGAATGGTGGATGAGCCTACTATCCAATTACATAGTCACTACTTTGGTCAATATGATGTATGGTGTTATCTAACATATCTTCAGCATTGTCTCGCAACACCTCAAGTGGAAGATCATCATCTCCATTATCCTGTGAACTGCCATAATCCCACATCCTACTAGGCCCTCTTTGGTACTCAAGTTGTTGTCGAGATAGCAGACGCAGATTTGAGTGTACAAACACCAAATCTTGTGCCTTTTGTGTGCCTAAGCGATTCCTCTTTGCCGAATGGATAAAAGCATATTCACTCCAGTTTCTTTCACATGCTGATGAACTAGTCACCTATGAAGTAAAATTAATATTATGTAATTAAAATTTAAGAAGGTACATTTGAAAACTTGAAAAAAAATCTGAAATAAAAATAAAAATGAAGTGTTTAAACATTATAACATACTAAATGTATTGATTGTTGAACATACCTGTGAAAGTAAGCGAATAGCTAACTAACGAAGCAAGGGAGTTCCTGTACCATATTGTATCCAAAATTCTATGGGTCCAAGTTTCTCTCTATTATATGCACAATCTTCATTTGCAAAGTGTCCCTCAGATCTCAAGAACTTTCCCAACTCAAGCTGTAAAGTAGTGCGATCATCACGATCATAACATCTACTTATAAAGGTGTTCCAATTTTGCATCACCTCTACATCTGAAGATGGTTTCTTGTGAAACCATTTGGGGTTGAGTAGGAATGCAATTGAATGAACAGGACTATGAAACATTTTCCACCTTGTAAGACTAAAATCCCACACCTCATTCCGGGTGTCCCTATCGATCCTAGAATTTTCATCTTCCATTATGTCACGAAGCTTCTCTCTCATTTGATCCATACTCTCAAACACGTCCCCTAAGCATGGACAATCACTATCAAACATGCGAAGCGTGGAAACAATAGGTGTGATGAGGGTAACAATATCCTCCACCCTCCTCCAAAAATCCTCAAAAGAAGAGCCAATAATAATATCCTCAACTTGTATCCCATCCCCAACATGAGAACCCTTCCACCTCTACCAATCCATTGAAACAACCATCTCCCTCAAAGATTGATGCACTTTGATGAGACGTTGTAACATAATGAATGCAGATGCAAATCTAGTCTCAGCACATCGAAGAAGTTGGAGGTTGGCATGTTTTCTATAAATTGCTATGGATGCTGCATGATTAATAATAAAAATCTGTAGCATCTTTGCTTCAGTTACAGTTTTTCCAACCCAAGCAATGTTGTTGATATCTTTAAGCAGGAGGTTGATGCAATGCACAGAACATGGAGTCCAAAAAATGGTTGGATATTCATCCTCAATTAAACCCCCAACAAGCACATTGTTTGAGACACTGTCTGTAACAATCTGAACCACATTTTCTCTTCCCACCTCATCTATTACTTCTTTGAAGAGACCCATCAAATATGGACCATCTTTTGTTTTCCCTGTAGTGTCATGACATTTTAAAAACATAACCCCTTTCGGACTAGAAACCAAAATATTTATAAGAGGACGATGATTGACATCTGTCCAACCATCTGAAACAATGGAGATCCCGAAGTCCTTCCAACCATATTTAATGTCATGAAGTCTAGCTTCAATCCGAGCCCTCTCTTCAGACAACACGGATGTCCTCATCTTTTCATAGCTAGGAGGTTTGTAACCTTTAGGGGCAGTGTTAACCAGATCTCTGACCATGTCCTTCCAATAAGGAGACCTACAAACATTAAAAGCTATGCCATTTGCAAAAAAAATCGCCCAACAGATGCATCAAGATTTCCTCTCCCTTTTACATCCCACGGGTTGTTAAGCTGGGAAGTAGAAGTATGAAGTTGAGAAGAAGTTTGTGTACCACCTAGCATTGCTCCATTGGCTGAATTGTTGGTTTGAATTGAACCTTCAAACTATTTCAACTTTTCCAGTTCATTAAATTGTTTTTGTATCGAAGCTTTCTCTGTACTAGGCACATTGTTGCATATACTTATTTGTTCTTTTTTCCCCATTTCAATCAGATTCCACCAAACTCTTGCTACACTTCCTGACTTTTGCATCTTACAGTAAGGGAAAAACCAAACCTTTGAACCAGTTGTGCCGCTTGTCCCCCCACTATATGATTGAGTGCATTTGACTGTTGCCCATAGCCTGGCTTCAAAAGCCTTCTTTGCATCTTTGTATTCCTTGTTTTGAGAGGATTTTGGCACTGCTATGGGGAGTTTCTGATTAGAAATAGGTGCTCTACTTTGTGCAGCTGATGAACTTTCTTCCATTTCAATAGGAAATACTAGGAGAAAGATGAAATAACATTCTGTCAAAACAAACAGGGACATATATTAGAAATAACACATTGTCAAAATAAGTGTTGCTGCTTCTTCAGCATTGCTAGGGGGTGGTTTGGCTTCCTTCCATGCTGCTAAAATTTTCTTATACCTGGGAAAATAAACCTCAAACAGGGTAAGTCAAAACCCCATGAAGCAATATATAGTTTGTTAAATTCCCATCGACATAAGAAAATATAAGATATAATGGTTTTTTTTAATGGTAGTTAGCCTTCCATTAACATAAATGATACAAACAAGAGCTAGTTTGAAGCTTTCAAGGCTGGTAAAATCTATCCAGTATCTAATAACAATTTTGGAAGAAATCTAAATAGGCTGCATCTCCTACCAGACTAGCTCGAGCATGTAGAACCCTAACAATCGGACTCAGTTTAATATTAATTTAACTATCAAAACTTTTTTTTAAATCTTTCTACAAAGATAAGCTTTATTTAACAATTTAAGCCCCAATGAGAAGAGAGTTTCAAGATTTCAGTCTAGCAGTTTAACGGCGTTTTTAACAGTTTAAGGGCATACCCCAATGAGAAGAGAGTTTCAAGATTTCAGTCTAGCAGTTTAAGGGCATTCTCTGAACTAAATGACTATTTCAATCTAGATAGTGTTCGTAATAAAACAGTATTATAATGCCATTCTTTGAAACTATAACAACAAAGTATATATTTTTAAATAGCATCTAACGGCCTAAACAACAATGTGTTTTTGCTTTCCTGTAAGGATACGTAACAAATCTATATTGAAGTTATCTAATGACATTATTATTTATTTATTACTTAACGCTCATGTGTGGCTTGGCAAAATTAGTATCTCACAGATCTAGACATTGATTTAGAGAGCGATTCATAGAAATTGTAACATATGCTCAATGCTTTCTCAAACTCAAAAAGAAATGAAACATAATTGTGAGCATCTAAAAACATATGGGTTTCCATAGTTTGGTTCCACTCTGTAGTTTTGGAGCATAGAATTTAGGGGCTAGTGAAGTGTCTGAAATGAAGTTTTCATCTGTTGTTTTCAGAGGCTTAGAAATTGTAATTGCATTGATCTGTGGGGTAAACTTTCTGAAAATTTCTGCCTCTAGCCTTATAATGCTATAAATTATACATAAACAATGGAGGTGTTCAATTCTTCTGAGATAGAACATAATTAATTTCTTAGGTAGAATCAGAAGACCATATTGTGTTTGAGATGAATAAATCAAATAAGGAGCAGGGGTATCATGTTGTGTTTGAGATGAATAAATCAGATAAGGAGCAGGGGTATTTGAAGCCTCGGCTCTCTTATTTATCTGTGGAGAATCTTAGGGCAACTGTAGCATTTTTGTCTCAAATTGTATACCCAGAGGGAAGCATTCCTATCATGGTTGGGAGACAGACTAGTCAACCATAATGGAAAACCTTCTTTTGTTGTGCTTTACACAAACCTTTATGGTCTTTCATAAACCTTCGAAGGTACACGGTATTTTCCCATTCCTGTTGTGCTAAGCCGATCCAGTTTCTGAATTATGTTTTCTTTTCAATGACATTAAATTGACAACAACCTAGTGTTGTTGATTTTGAAATATGGTATAAGGCTTCTTTTGAAATCTTACTAGTTGAAATTTGAGACTAAGCCTCAATTTGCTTCATCAACACCTGTGGAGTCTGCACCGACATCAGGCATTGAGTATGGGTGATGGAGAACTTTGATTACCTTGCATGATTTTGTTTTCTTTTAAGAGGCTTCAGTCATTATGACCAAAGCAGGCGCAACTCGCCATCATGAGGGTTATAAATCCTGGTAAATTTTTTGTGTAACTAAGGAGGCCACTGTTTCAAAATTTTCTTATTATCAGAACCATGGAGTTGAGGGACTCCTTCCAATTCAAAACGGTTTTCCTGCTTTCTTTGTTACAAGTCACTAGATGAATTTCAGCTGCTGCATAACAAATAATTTTGTAGCTTGTTGAATATAGTGCCAAATATAGGCTTTTATAGCTCAATATAGAGGAAAATTGAAAAGAGTTGACGTGCTACAAAACAGAGTCATTTTTTTTGTTTTTTTAACTGAAGTTTAAAGCTTCGTAAAACATAAACTCAATACTAATAAAAACCTTTTTGAGACATGCCAACTTGATTGTTTTTGTAAATGCTGAATATTCTTCAAATAAAATCGAAAATGATGCTATTCAAAAGAACAAACATTGGCATACAATCAAATGCATGCAGTGCGTTAGTTTATAATAGAAAATTCAAATTTTTGGGTCTCTAACAATAGCTACAAGTGAACTGGGCGTTTTTCCCCATTTTTGCTTGAGCGTATTCACATAATAAATTTTCTAAGCTCTAATAAAATTTTCAGATGGTCTGGGAAAGCTATTTCATTATTGACTAAGTATTGCTGATTGATAATTATTAAATTATACTTTCTAAGCTCCAATAAAATCTACAGTTGATTTGGGTGAATTCGTCCATTATTTCATGCGTTAAATTGCATGCCCTGGATTTGACAGTCCTAAAATATAGCTGGCCTCTTCTATGCTTTGCTCATTTCTTAAATCAATAACATGTTTTCCCCACATTCTACAGGAACTAGATTTTTGAAGACTGGGTGTTTTATGGAGACACTCCGGCCCCATAGAGTTGCAAGGGAAGAAATTAAATGAACGCCCAACAATTCTAAATGCTAGGATATTCGATTAACTTCTCTTCTCCTCTTTCCAAGTTTCCATGTCTTCTTAATGGAAGAAATTGTAGAAAACCCCTAATTTTTTCGACAAATTACCCATTCATTTGCGCAATTCTGCAGTTATTGTGAGGCAGAATTGCTCCATGAATTATGGGTTACGCTGTTTACATTTACACAAGAGAGAGAAAACAAGCATAATTTTAAAGTTGGCATGAAATCGAACTCGACATTCCAAAACTTCTGAAACTTCAAATTCAAAACTCACTCATTCTCAGAGATATGTTTTTTAATTGGAGGATAAGTATCTCACCTGAATTTATGTGCTTGAATATAGTTATGGGTGAGGCATGCACCTGTCGCACTGTTCTCAGCACGGACAACGCAGACAACCCAACTGTGGCGTGAGGCACTCCTTATCAGTGGCTCCACTTCCTCTGCCTCACTCTTTTCAACTTCTCACAGCAACGATTTCTCCCCAGCGCATGGACAATTTAATCTGGACTAAAGTCTAAAAATTCATCTGCCTTACTATTCTCACAACAGAGATACAAAAGTTTGGAGATACAAAAGTTTGAGTAAACTTAGGACCGGTGATGGGCGGCAGAGAGCAGGTGGCCGGCGGCAGAGAGCAAGCTTCCTTCCATAATACTCCATCGAGCTGGCTTCCATCGTCGGTATTTAATTCATCAAACTTACCACCCACCAACTTTCAAGAGCTTGCGCAAGAAACGGTCAGCAACGGACCACGTTTTAAGAAAAACGCAAAAGGTTTCTGCTAAAACCGTTGTTGGAAACGAATCTTTTCGTAAGAAATGGTTTCTCCATTCCGAGAACGGCCGAAAAAAACCGCGGTTTTCGTCTCGGTTTCGTTTCTACTTCGTTTTTTTTAAGAGAAACGTACAGTCCCCTCACGTTTCTGGTAACATAGGGTCAAGGTGGAGGTTACGGAGGAATAAATGGCCGGCGGAAAAGCAAATGTAGGTCTGTAGCAGATGACCTTTGGCAGTCTAAGTTTATGTTTTCCGTAGCATGAAAGAGCTCGATAGGACAATAGCACAGAAGCGAGGAGTAGAACCACAATCACAATGTAAACAAACAGTAAGGTAGCCTCAGGGAGTAACAAAGTAAGCAGATGCATGCGCAGACATCATATGGAGATCATGTCTATTGGAATAGATGCAGACATTGAAAACATGATGGAGGAAGGCAAAAATGTTAAAGGCTCACCAGCCCGGAGGAAGGGAGGAAGCTATAGCTCAATGAAGTGAGGAGATTAGTCTCTCTGACGCTTATCACATGGTAGTTCCACGCCCTGAGGAGAGTCAATGTGCTTTAGTAAAGCTTTGGAAAATGCAAGAGTTGACTAGAAGAGGTAAGTGTTTTATTTTTTAATGAACATTCGTGTAGAATTAAAGAAAAAAAATTCTACAATAAACTTCTACTACAAGAATCCCAAATAATGTACATATGACAAGTTCTTATGTACATATTTCATTTTCATCTAGTAAGTTCCAATATATCAAAACCAAAAAAATGATACGGACGAGTTCATTTTCCTTTTACGTTTCTTGATTTTGTCTGCAAAAGCATCCTCTTTATTTGCACGTTGAAGGCGTTTAGGTTAAATTCTCTGAATTAGCTGTCTGCAAAAGCATCCTATTTGTTTGCACGTTGAAGGCGTTTAGGTTAAATTCTCTGAATTAGCTTCTCACATTCTTTTAAATGTTAAATTATCTGAATTAGCTTTTCACTTTCTTGTAAATGTTTTATTTAAATTTTCTTTCACTTTCTTGTAATTGTTTTATTTAGATATGCTTTATGCCATGCCGGTTCATGATTTCTATCGATTTAAGTGATTGATCTAGCTTTTATGCAAATGATCTTCTTCAAATAAAAACTCAATTTTGTCCAGCTTTTGGCAGAGCTTCGTCCATTGGCAACTATAAAAGCATAGGAAACTACTATTTTTAGTTTGTTTCCATTGGCAACTATAAAAGCATAGGAAATTTTAACATCTAACTCTACACAAGAAGTCATAAGCATATTTCCATCTAAATCCAAAGGCTCTTTTCTCAATTTTCAAATTTACTTCGTGAATGAAAGACACGACCGACATTTAAATCAACTATCTATAATATATTATAATTAAACTCTAAACACATTTGACCAACGTAATCCATAAGACACTTCTGAGGCTCAAAACAGTGAATAACGTAGGAAAACAAATTAAAGACCTCACAATGCAATGCATTCTCAGGACAATTTTACAAAATCTTCACTTATACAGTATTCCCATGCTTACAAACTGTTCCAAACATAAGCAAAAGAGCTCAGAATGCAAAGGCAAAAAGGATTTCGATCCAACCCATTTAATTTAATTTTACCAGTCTTTCATTCTCAGATCTTCAAGAGATAATCAGAAAGAATTTCAGCATTTTCCTTCAGATTCAAATTTCTATTTAACGTGTTCTTTTGCACCAACCGCTGGTATGAAGAGAGAAGAAACATAGGTATAAAGAGAGAAGAAATAGAGATTCAAGAACAAAGATAGACAATGGATAATTTTCCAACTGCTCTGAAAATCACCCAAGCATATAAAATGGCTCTCTCGGCCATAAAGAGATAAGAAACAGAGAGTCAAAAACAAAGATCCATAAGATGTGCAGAACATTCATTGTCGGATTTAATCAACAATTGTATCTACCTACCAACCTCAGTAGGTATCTGCTGCCACACAACACTTGTTGGTAATGGATTTTATAAGCATCATAATTGTTAGTTAATTTAACCACGGGTATGAATGTGACCTTAGATTGGGAAATATCAAAATAACAATACATGACACTTTTATTATTACCTACATAGCAGGGGTTATAGTGAACTCATTTGTTTGTAGTTCACTCGTACTGGTGGGGACTTGGGATATGGGAATTTTCATATGGTTGTTGCGAGGTCTTAAGTGCTTTGGGAATACGTGTGGTAGTCTCGAGTCCGGTCCTATGTAGATTTTTGACAGGGTTGGTTCATCATGTGACCCGTAGGTCTGACGTGGACATTAGCGTTTCAACGGGTGGATTTTTGTTTGGTTTTCAATTTTTTCGTGGGTTTAATGAGGTTCTCGGGCCAAGGATGGGTTTTAACGTGGTTGCTTATTATTTTAGCCAGTATGTTGTTTCTTCACACTTGTTGTTTGTTGTGGTTATGGAGCAGAGGTTGTTGGACATTGTTGTTGCAACAGGCATTATGCTTTTCATTGAGGCTTATTATTGTGGGTTCTTCGTATTTTCAATGTTTGCACCATTATCTCCTTGTTTCGACTTTAGGGTGTGGAAACTGTGGTTTAATTTCCAATGGAGTTGTTTTAATTCCTCATAGTTTGGTTTTGCATGCTATCTTAGGTCAGTGAATTAGAGCGTATTGTGGGAATAATTGCTTTGTATCCATATTCTTGGCGGGGTTTGGTTTATGCACGGTTGCTTGGAGGTAAAATTGTTAATTTTTATATAATAACTTGTTGCTAGGTTGCAGGATTCCTATGCGATGGATTTTGAGTGCTTTGGTTGGTTTTGAAGCTTTGTAGGTGTTGTTGTTGCATGGAGAGTTTGCTCTAATTTGGTGGTGGTGGCGTAGTGTATGATTGGAAGCTTGAGGCGATTCGTCTTGTCCACCTTTCTACAATTGCAACGGGTAATAATTTATATCCTGGATGCCAATATTGTTTAATGGTTCTTGTGTAGGAGGGTTATAATGAATGCATTTGTTTGGGGATTGGACCGTCCCGACAGAGGCTTTGGTTTTTAGGATTTAACATATGGTTTTCACCAGGGTTTTAAATGGTGAGTTGATGGTTGTGAATGTTGTTTGTTCCCTGTCATTTGGAATTTGGTCCACACATTTGAAGCTATGATTTTAGGGTCTTTAGTATTATCAACTTCTTGTTGTAGTTTGTCAAGTTCTTTCTTTGCGATCTCCATTTTCTTAGCCATATCGTTAATTATCTCAAGTGCATTGTTTCCTTGGGTGAAGGCTTGATGAGAACAATCTTTGAACTAGCCTTCTTTGGTTTCTTATGCTTTGTTTTTTTTTATTGAATCCATATAAATATTCCTATGTGTCACCCATTTCAAACAACAAATTGCATTAGCAGAGTTAGGTATAAATTTGTTTTGAAAATAAAGCTAAAATGGAAAACTTGAACTCAAAGGTGCATTAACGCCCCCCCCCCCCGCCCCCCAACCTCTTTTAATAAGTTTATCCTTCTAATCCTCACCTTTGCTTAGGTTTTGGGTGAACAATTTTTTTTAGGAATTTCCCCCACATATGTCAATAATATAATAAATTGGGGTAGTAAAAATTATGAATGCCATGGATTAATTGAGATGCCCATCTATAATTATTTAAGATTACAATTTCAAGGGAATGACATATTATATGTGTCTTGGGAAAAGTTGAAACTATAATTGGTAAACACAATAAGATTCAATGTAGCCAGCTTAAAAACTAGTCACTTGATTCAAATACAAGTGATTTCCCTTACATTCAAGACTCTCGATCTTGGTTCAAAATCCTTATACTCTTAGTCAAAGAATTAAATATATCTAATCCAAAAAAATAATGGATTTTTCATATTCTTTCTAAGTGTGGTCCTACTTATTCTATTTCTTTATCTAATTTTTATGCCATCAAAGAAGGTATGGGGGATACTTGTAAAGAACCCACTCTTAATGTTTTTTGTGAAGCCTTGATCAGATAGAACTATAAGATCTTACATCTTTTGTTAGATTTTCTTAAAGATTATAGAAGTATATCTTAGTTGCATTTATCAATAGGATCACTAGAAGATAGATAAAGCACAAAAAAATAACATAGTATTTTTCACCTCGGAAACCCAATTTGGAAAAACCCAACAATCTTCATCTAGAGATAATAATTCTGAGATCATAGTACAATGAAGAAAAAAAATATGTAAATGCCTTCCAAATATGAAACCCTGAAAAACAGTCTTCTTCTGAGCTGTTGTGTAGTTGCACTCATGTCAGAAATTGTGCACTTCACTTGTGCTGCCGCGCTGCTGTGTTGTGTAATAATGAGGAGGGGTGCCTCCTATTTATATTGTTTTCCCACCCATAAATTAACTGGGGCCGACTTCACTTGGGGGTGTAGTAATAATTTTATATTTCATTATTTTATTTCATTATTTTATTGTTGGCTTTTCACCGCAAGGATTAGATTGTTATTTTTATGGTTTAGATGAATGATTACAACAAGTTCAACTCCCGAAGGAGGATAATAGGAATAACTTTTGAAGTTGCAAAAACACCAACACTCCCTCTCAACAAGGAAGGTATTCTTTGCTCTTCATCATCATCATCATCATATGAGGTTCATCTGTACATCTATACTGTCTCCATAATCTCTAAACGTATTGAAGGTTGTCATTATGAATTTGTTCTATCCGGATTTCTGAGAGAGAATATTCTATTACCTATTCGTCTCTACTATCGATGGAATAATTCCATGCCTGGCTAGCGATCTCAGATGAGCACATGTGCACGACAGTCTACTACCTGTTCGTTTCATCATCAGATGGGGTATTCCCATACCTAGATGAGAACCTGAATGAGTAGAGGTACCTGTGTAATCACACGACCATCTACTACCTATTCGACTCATCTACCGATGGGATTTTTCCCATACTTGGATGAGCACCTCGACGAGAAGAGGAACCTTTGTGAACCTGACCATCTACTACCTGTCCATCTCATCTGTCGATGGGATTTATCCCATGCCCGGCTGAGAACTTGGATGAGTAGAGGTACATGGGCGAACCCAGCCATTTACTACCTGTCGGTCTCATCTATCAATGGGATTTCTCCCATACCTGGCTGAGAACCTAGACGAGTAGAGGTACCTAGTAAAAAGTATGGTAAATGTCTCTTAGTCATTTATCCCTCTCAAGGAGGGATACATTCTCTTATACTCCAAGTATTCCATGAAAGTATTCAATATTCATTCTGGGAAGAGACTTGGTGTGAACATATGTAGTCTGGTCATCTGTCGAAATATATTGGAGCTCAACTGCACCTTTATATAGTGTATCATGTATGAAGTGATATTGAATCTCTGTGTTCTTCGACTTGTCGTTAAATACAGGATTCACTGACATCTACACACAACTCTGGTTATCACAGTGAATCACGGTTGGATCTGGAATCTGGCCAACAATCCTGCAAGAAGTTTACGAAGCCAAACCACTTCTTTGATTGTTGAACTAGAATCCATATAATCGGCCAATGCAATACTGAGAGCTACTGAGTTCTGCTTTCTATTGTACTAGGAAATTACTGCAGAACTCAAAAAAATTCTCTTCCTATCTGTAGTGCATCCGGACCAATCTGAGTCTGTAAACCCTTGCAATCTCAAGTCACAATCTGAGTCATATAGTAGATCATATCCCATAGTTCTACGTAAGTGTCTGAGCACATGTTTTGTATCAGTCCAGTGAATCTTCCTCGGTTTGCATATGAACTAACAGACGGAATTTTGGTGCTCGTCAGATACATCAAGGACCCAATCATCTAGCGATACATAGTGGGATCAATCAAATTTGAATCTAAAGTAGAATCTCTTAGCTTCTTCAAATTTGCATCCATCGGAGTAGCTATGGACTTGGAGTCTAAAATTCTGAATCTCTTCAGTATATCCATGGTGTATTTTTCCTTGACATAGGAAAATATTCTTCTTCCTTCATCATACTTCTAATCTCAAGAAGTAATGTATCAATAATTTTATTGAGAAATGTTGTATTGACATCCATCTGATACAACTTCCATCTCATAGCTGAAGTAATAGAAATGATATTATGGAAGTATATCGAGCGATAGGAGCAACTGTCTCACCATAATCGACTTCCTCTTTATGAGAGAACCTTCTGGCAACAAATCTGGCCTTGTATATTTTTAATGCTCCCATCTTCTCCATGCAGAGGTTCATGCTCCTTTGCATTCTACAAAATCTATCATGATGATCTAGGTCTTTTCAGGATTACTACCATATCTTGTGGGAGCATCATCTGGCTCAACTGGATCAATGGAACTGATCGGTCTATTCATTTCTTAATAATCCCTCTTAATGTTTGGAGGGAAGATGATCTCATCTCTTCATCGTCATCGATCTCCATATATGATCCTCTTCCTTTTCGGATATCCATTTCTTCTTTAAAGGTCGCATCCCAACTGACTTCGATTTTCCTTGATCTTGGGATGTATATTATGTTATCCTTTGAATACTTTCAATATCCCATGAATGTCCCCTTCTTTCTTGAAGGTTTTAACTTGGGCA